>PVKE010004607.1:10332-63773 GCA_004027555.1 Craseonycteris thonglongyai | reverse complement strand
GTATATTATCTCTATTTTGACTTCAGACCCATGGAATCAGACTTCATGAAGTAATATCACAGTGGTTAACTATGTTTATTTTGAAGAATGGGTCTTCTAGCATACCTTTTGAAGGTTCCATCATTTCTTAATCAAGCAGCACAGAAATAGTATGATAAACTTTAAATGTAATTAAATATTATTTTAACATATTAATTAAATTAATTACTTAGAGTTCTATAATCAATAAACACTTAACTAATTAAGTACTTCACTGTGTGCTAAGAATTAATGCGCTTGCTATATGTTTATCAAAAAAGGCATAATCAGGTGATACAATAGCATAATCTTTCCTAAAATGTCATTGTTTTATTAGAGGACTTCTCAATCATGTTTCAGGTAGGAAAGAGATAGAACACCAAACTGGATAATATTATGAAAGTTTAATAAAGGATTATTTACAAAGTATGTACAGGGTTTAAGTAATGCAGGACCCCTGGGGCTAGTAACATTGAGGATCTCACCATTCTTAAACCTGAAGGGACAAGGGAGAGAATGGTTCTTAGAGCATTGAGTGGGTGACAGTATGAAGAGATTACCTAAAAGAACTCTGATCTTCGCAGAGAGACACAGCCAACTCACTGTCATGAGGCAAAGAGGGAACTAGGATAACCGATTTTGTAATTGATTTTTTAGAGACATATACCTTGTAAAATTAAACTATCTGCAATAAAACTTTAAATATCAAAAACTGTCATTACTGAAAGGTCACTACAGTTTTCAATTTTATTATTTTTAAAAAGTTAGTGTTCACATTTAAAATAGAATATCACGGCTTAATTTGAACCCTGACCTCACTCTCTTTTCATCATATCATTTCGTGCTGGCAACCTTTATTAGCCCAGATTCAGAGCGGGCTAGAGGCACATGAGGCTATTGATAACCATCAGTGTAGTCAGAATGGAGAAGAGTAAAAGGTAGATATAGAAGGCCAAACAGGAGACATAGCCCAGAAGAGCAGCTCTGCATACTGTTGAATTAAGCAGCTCTGGAGTAGATGTCTAGGTTTGACTCTTAGCTCTTCTACTAATAGCTCCCCATGATCTTGAGGAAATGGCTTAACTTCCCTATATCTCAATTACCCTGTTCATAAAAGCAGATAATGGCATAAATGATTTCATGAGACTGTATAAGGGATAAGTAAAGAAACATATATAAACACTTAGACATATCTATCACATACCTATCAAGTAAACCAAATTAAACCAAATGCAGGGCCCCTGGAGCTTGTTAAGATCCTCAATGTTACTTAAAAGGGGTTGGCTATGTTTATTATATGACACAACTAATAAAGCTCTCTGGTTTACTTCTCTGAAAATGTGCCTGTTCTTATATCAGAAGCAAATCTAATAGGTGGAGATTTCCATTATTTTATTACCCATTTGACTTCTATTTCTAATATTAATAAATTTATCATCAAACTAATGCTTTCATATACGAATTAAAACCTGTTCTTAGCAAAGACTCAACAAAACCAATTCATGCCAGTTACTGAAGAAAAAGATTAATTTAGTATTGCATTTGTTCAAACAAATGTTTTGTTGGTTTAAGCCAAAGGACAGATTCTCTGTTTAATTAGTTAATTAGTAAAATAGATTATTAAATTCTTCTGAGTAAGAAGTTATTTGATAATGTATTTGTCATATATAACAACTTATCAACAGGTTCTCATTATGCACCTCCATGCGTACACCAATGCATTTATTTAGTCTATAAATATATGTTTAGTACCTACTGTATGAGAAATTAGTGCTAATAATTAAATGTAAAATGATAAAGAAAAAATGACCTACAATTACAGAGGAATATTTGTAAAACAAAAACATAGCAAGGACAGTATAACATGTTAAAATATTATGAAAGCCCATTTGCACAAATGGCAAATCTTTCTGCATCTGTGAGAAATTCTTCAGAAAAGAGATAACAATAGAGCTTAGTCTTGGCCTTGAAAGGTGATTGATTTTTAGAACATTAAAAAATTTATATGTCGAGAAACACTTAAACTTGTTGCAAAATGACATTTCTTGCTCATGTATTAGATTCAACCATATTCAACTGCCATTTTTTGTAGATCTAAAATGATCAAAATTAGCAATATAAGCTTCAAGCTAATGCATAACATAAAGTAGTGTTATCCCAAGATATTTTTCCTCATAAAGATCTATTTGCTCCCTAATCTATACGTCAAATATACATTATTTCAGGGTTTTACTTTTAAAATTAAGTGAAAAAAATTTTTACAACCAATGAATTCAAGAAACTAGGAAGTGGTATGTATTCTACGTGAGACTTGTCTACTAATAACAATATCTATCTCTCTCTGCCAACTCACTATGTTATATTGTATCACCTCATACAATATATATTTTCAAGCCTCATCCTGATGTACAAGGTAGGCATTATTCATTCACATTTCAAAAATAAAGAAACTAAAGAATAAAGAGATATATATCTTGCTCAAGTTCACACAGAAGTATATTCTGAACCAGGCAATCTGGCTCCAGAAATTTGTTTCTTACGTACCCGGTATTATATTTTCTGCTTTTCTGCAAAGCAAAAATTCAAATATTAAAAAATAAGCATATTTCATCATATATGAGACAAGTTTTAAATGTAGTTTTAAAAATGTGTTAATGAAGGTGACTATGATGCTAAAACTTATATGAAACTTCAAATGTAGACATTAAATTTAAATATCAAAATATGCTGGAACAAATTTCATCTTGGGGGTTTCATTATGCAGATTTATTTGTGGACTTCCAAAATTATGTCTATAGCATATTGGTAATACAAAGAGATTGGAAGCAATGCAAACGCCTTTTACTATAGTACGTACTTACTGAGTACATTTTCTGACACATTGGATTTTATTTTTTAGGAAGAGTTCATTGATTCTATATTCTTTAACGATCTTGGTGTTAAAAAATATCTTTGTCATCTTTATTCTTAAATTACTTTGAGATTGGGTTCATAGTCCTTGTTAATATCTTTTATTGTTTGGAGCTATGCACATATTACTATTATATTACTTTGTCTTCTAGCATTGAATGTTGCCAGAAATCTAAAACCAGGTTGGTCTTCCTCACTTTTAAGTAGACGGAACTATTTTCCTACATTGAATTTTAAAGATTTTTTTTTAATCTTGACATTTATTAATTAAGCCAGAATAATACTTATTAAAATTGAACATTTTGAATCTCATTTTCCTGAAATGTTGTTATTATTTTATATGTAGATTGGGGTCTATCTTTATGTTAGAAATTTGTTTGACTAATGAAGTTCAATAACTCTAAAAAAAAAAATCAGAAAATTCCCTGAATGATCTAATCACTGCTTGTCTTCTCAAAATCATTTCAAATCACCCTATTTCCTCTGTTGCTAGTCTGGCCAAAATGATCTCTCTCGCTTTCCTTCAAATAATTAGGACCTTTGCAAAGGTCACTTCCTTGTGTACCATCTCACGGTTAACTTCTTCTCTTTCAGGGTAAGTGACACTTGCTCAGGGACATATTTACTAGTCTCCCAAACTTCTGTATACATTAAATTTCACTGCTAATTCTTTTCACCAAGTCCTGTCCTTGGTATTTATAGCATATATTTCAATTATAACTATTTAGTTAGGAGAAATTATTTAATTTATTCCTCTGAAAACCACAAGGTTAATGGAGACAGGAACCATCTGTTTTATTTATGCAGAATCTCTAGCATCTTTCTATCTCACAGAGGGTTCTTGTTTAGTGAGAGGATGGATGCATCTATACATGCATACATTCATGACTAAAAGAATCCAAGAATTCTTTGAATACATTTTTAAAACGATCTGTGCAGCTTTAAAACCTGGAATCCCATTGTAACTCTCTTATTGCGTTTTTAACACTTATTTTTGCTTGATTAGTTGTAGATCATTCATTTCTTCACACTTACCAGCATACTTTCTTCCTATATACTTTGAAGCTTTTATTTTTTTAATTCAGAGTACCGCACTCTTGGACCAAATGCTGTATGGAACAAAGCCTTTTTCCATTAACTTCTGTTCAGCTCCTCACTCTGTGCCTGTTGGGCCTGTTTCATCTCTGAGCACCTCACGATCTGAATACTGATACTAGCCTGCTTGGTCAGCTCCTTAACTAGGACTAAGCTTCTAAACTTCCCCACCTTAAGAAATAATTCAGAAACTTGCAGGTGAAATTATCTTTTTGTTTCAGCCTTTCCTTTTATTCAAACAGGTCTGTGACCTCTATTTTTCTTCAGTTTGTAATGTAAATTACTTTCCCTTAAGTAGTTGCTATCTTCATGAAAAAGATGGGCTGACTATATAATAAGACAGCTTAACCCTTGAAGGGCCTGAATGATTACTTTCTTCCTGCTGACTCATATCTGTCATAGTTCTTTTCTGAGATAAAGGGAAACACAGCTGCCAGGCCAGGAGAAATGATGCCAGAACATTTTTCTTTCTTCCATATTAAAAAAAAAAAAATTGTTTGTTGAAAAACTAGGACAAGTATGGTGAAAATGTCAGCTTTTGGAATAATGTTTTGATGACACTAATAAAAATTTTAAATTACATAATATTAACATGAAAAACGTTTCTTATAATACACATGGTAATACAGTTTTCTCTACCAGTTCCATCTACAAACCACATGTTCGCTGATTTAATAATAATTTCATTTGTATTGTGCTAGATGTTAGTATTTTATTATTTTTATGCTTAAATTAAAATGCCAAATGATCATATATCTTCCTATCTACCTTCTAACTTACATATCAAAGCTATGGCTTCTATCTGATCAGCATGTTGGCTATTGTTGCACATATCTTGCAAACTAAAAAACAGTGCTCATAATATATGTACAATGAAAACCCAGCTTAGTAATCTGCTCTTTAAAACTCATAGTTGCCACTGTGGTGTGATTGCAAGTGTAGGATCCAGAGTCCAAAATGACTGGTTCTCTATTTTACTACACATTTACTAGTTACCTGGCCTTAGGCAAGCAACAACTATAGTTTCCTGGGAAATGGTGATAAAAAAATAATACTGAAATGTTAAGACTTGTTTTGCTGTGAATGCTACTTAAGATTAAACGAGAGTTCTAGTCACATAGAATGTCCACAATATGGAATTCCCATTACTTCCATTGAATACATTACCTTGCCTAAATTATCTCAGACTATCTTAAGAAAATTTAAATTATATATAATTCATTCATCTCACTTTATTTCACCTTTATTTCTTAGGGTAATGGTGATTCTGCTTTAATAAAAATAGAAAGAATGAAGTAAAACCACTCCTATAGAACTTATTTTTAATGTTACCCTTTCTTCTCTAACAGAAGTATAAAGAGGAATTGGTAACAAAGAAGAAGACAAGAAGATATCATAGTTCTCCTACATACTGGACCCACTAAATTGTCAAAGTGTATTTCATCAACATGACCGATGATCTTTTAGAATTATAAAGATAGTGAGAGATGCCAGGATAGCTCAACAGTTGGGTGCTTGCCTCAAAATCCTGAGGTCCAGGATTTGATTCCGGCCCCATCCTCTGCAAACCCCATGTGTTAGCCTGTTGCACAGCTGCTAACTACTGAGATGGCTCAGCAGCAGCTAGGGTTCTCACCTCCCTTGTGTGTGTGTGTGTGGGGGGGGGGTCAGGTCCCTCCCTGCATAGCCCCACATCCACCATGTCGCAACTAATAATGTATAACTGTGGAGATTGCTTTGATACCTTCTCTCTCTCTCTCTCTCTCTCTCTCTCTCTCTTGCTCACTCACTTCTTAAAACAATAAAATAAATCTTTAAAAGGAGAAGATAGGAAAGCCGGGATGGCTCAGTGGGTTGAGCTCTCACTTTGCAGCCCCCGGGACCAAGGATCGAATCCAGGCCCCAGCCCATGTGGACCCATATGCTGAACTGGGGAGTGCCCCCAGTTCAGTTCTCACCAGGGTGAGACCCTGGCCCAGTTCCTGCCCTGTGCAGCCCCACTCCCACCTGTGGAATGAAACTATGTGGAAAAACAAATGATGTGCAACTATGGAGACTGTTCTGCCACCCCACCCCCCCTTCTCTCTGTCTCTGTGTCTCTCTCGCTGTCAAAAACAATAAAAATAAATCTTTAAAAATAAATAAATAAATAAAAGGAGAAGATAGCAGAACATCTAGAGGTTACTTTTTATCTTGATTATTTTCATATAAGAATTAATTCATGTAGTATCTAATACGTAAAATTTGGAGAGGCATTTTATATATAAGGTTTCATTAATATATAAAGTTTTATGATAATGGAAAGCCCAAAATCAAAATAGAATTTATACATGCATTAGTCAAACCTAAGATGATTCTAAAGCCACAGGTATAAATCCAATTAAGTGATTTTCCTTTAATGTAAACATTAACTTAAAAAAATCATATTGAAACCTATAGTGACCTCCCAATTTTTTAAACTTTTTGAGAGGTTTAAAATGTTCCTACAAATAGTTGAATTATAGAAGGCATATATTCCCAAAAAGTCAATTACAGAAATGTATACAAAGGCTGTTTGGAAAAAAATACAGCCTTAATGCTTCTGTTTTTTATATTTTGTGTCTGGATACTTTCTGGACAGCCCTCGTATTCCATCAAAATGTATCATCAGAGAACCTACGTCATAGAGCATGTGTGAAAAAAGAAAATAAAAATGAAAGTTACAACTAGAGATGCCATGAGAGCAAGCAAATCTAGGACTGCATTCAAATTAAAGAAGATAATGTAAGGAAACATTTAAACATTTAGCCTGTCGTGCTACCAGTGTGGAGCAATGCCTCACTGATTATGGGTCAGGTGGTATTAGTACAAGCAGGTCTTCACAGGATTTATTTCCTGTCATTTCTTCAGCAGAATTTGATGGATCAAAGGCAGTGAGCAGGAGATAAAGCAGCAGGAAACTATTGCAATTTCCCAACATACGTTGAAATATACTTTGTCACCCATCAATTGTTCTCCATAATGACCCTCCAAAATAGCTCAATATCCAATTGAAGCTACCATAGCCTCACACTGATGTGTTTTAATGTTTAATAAGATAAAGTGGAACCAGTGTAGAATTTAGACTCAGACAAATCTGGGTATAACTCGCTACCCTAATTTATGAGCCATTTTTAAAAATTTGCTCATGCACATTCTGGAAAGTTACTTAACCTTTATCAAAGTAATTGTTCCTGAATCGTAAAATGAAAATGAGCTTCATGCAGTTAATGTGAGAATTAAATTGATTTCATGCCTCATAGAAAGTGTGTACTTCTCCAATTATGAATCATACTTAGGCAACACAAAATGAGGTATCCACAAATGGGCATAAGCATCCACACTCAGGGTTATTATTTGGGGCCTTATTATTTGTAATTTTTTTTTAATATTACTTTATGGAACCTAGGCTATAAGAGAAAGGGCTAGTACATATTGATTTGAATATCTCAGGGACATAAAGGTCAATGAATTAACCCAAAGTTAGACTAGTTGAATATTTTATGTTTCACAATTATAATTGTCACCTTGCTTAATTCTAGTTAGAAGGATAATTGAACTGATCAGTTTGACCATTAAATTTCTGAGAAAATAAAAATTAGTCCACTGTCATGCCTTGCTAAATGGTGATAATATAAAGAAAACACTATATATACTTTTTTTTGTATGATGAAGTGATGCTTTTATGAAACAAATTTAAAACAGTTAGATACAAAACAATTAGATTGCTCCAGTTTACCACAGGAAGTATAGATCTCTTTCAAATATCTCTTATAAAAAATTCTTTAAAAATAAATCAGATCTGTTGAAAAACTTTTTTAAAACTTACATGATAGTTTTCTTAAACTTTACCTCTATCCTTTATATGCCTCCTTTAGAGATAACAACTGGTCTGCAGTTGATGTACATTATTTTAGAATGGGTTTTGTATTTTTGTTGCGTATATATAAATATCTATGACTAATATAATTTATTATTAAATAAAAAGTACAGAAATGATTAATTACAAAAAAAAACAGATAAAATATTTGATTTTTACTACTCAAAGATTCATACAGTTTTACAAAACTTATTTCTACATAATAATTTTTTTGTGATTATGAACTTTGTCTTTTAAAAAATCTTTATATTCTAACTGAAAGTTACAAAGACACAGAGACCTATGGACACACTCAATAACTTGGTGATTGCCTGAGAGAAGGGGAGGAGGGGGGAGGGAGAGAGGGAGGGGAGGTGGGAGAGGGCACCAGCATTATGGACACACTCAATGGTTTGGTGTTTACCTGGAGAGGAGGGAGGAGTGGGGAGGGAGAGCTGTGGGGGGAGGGGGGAGTGGGCACCAGATATATGGGGTTGGAGGGGGACCTGATTCTGGGAGCTGGGCACATGGTGCAATGCATGGGTGGTGTGATGTGGAGTTGTGCATCAGGAAACTGTCTAGTTGTTGCCAACCAGTGTCACCCCATTAAATTTAACAATAAAATATAAATAAATAAATAAATAAAAATAAATAAAATAAAATACATTCAAAATATGATAGTGATTATTTTTGTTGTTGGGTTTGTTGGGGTGGCATTGATTGGTAACGTTGGACGGTTTCCGGATGTGCAGGTCCGCTTCGCGTCGCCTACGCATCGCATTGTGTGCTCACCACCGAGTCAGCTCCCCCACCATCACGATATATCTGGTGTCCACTATGATAGTGATTTTTAATGGGTGTGTTTTAAAACTATAGTTTTTAAGTATATTTATGTTTTTGCAATAGAACTTCTTAAATAAGTAAAATAATGCATATTGTAACAAAATATTTTGTCAAAACTTTAAACAGCTTGTATATAGTAGATTTAAACATAAATTACTCAATCATGGGATTTAGATTTCATGCTCAACTTATTAGAATAAAAGGTATTCAAAATAGAAATGGCTATGTATATATAACTGTGAATTAAAATGAACAAAAAACAAAACAAAACAAAAAATCTTTATATTCTAATAACTTATCCCTGTTTAGAAATATAATTGGTTTTTAAGTATGGCTCTTTGATCCATCGAACTCTTTGAGTTTCTTCATTAGGAACTAAAGTGGGACAATATATCCTCTTTAATTAAGTTTCTTTTTTTCTTTTTTAATTCTATATTTTATTTATTCTCTTGATTTATTTCAGACTACTTTTAGTATAGCGCAGAAAAAAGTGATATTAACAAGACATTCTACCATGTTACAAAATTAAATTGTTCCAAACATGAATAGCTTCAATCGAATATGATGTTAAAAGAGTAATGGGAATACAGAGACAGGATGGGGAAGGGGGAGGAGGAGGAGAGAAAGAGAGAAGGGGTGGGGGGTTGGTTTATTTTGACAGGCTTACATCCTAGTTTACAAAAGTTTTGCTTCTCATTTATCAATCACAAGTGAAGGGGAAGCTGGGATGGCTCAGTGGGTTAAGCACTCACTTTGCAGCCCCAGGGACGGAGGATTAAATCCCAGCCCCTGCCCTTGGACCCATATGCTAGACTGGGGAGTGACCCAGTTCAGTTCTCACTGAGGCAAGACCCCGGCCCAGTTCCTGCTCTGTGCAGCCCCGAGCCCACCTGTGGAATTAAACTATGTGGGAAAACCGATGATGTGCAACTATGGAGACTGTTCTGGGCCCTCCCCCTTCTCTTTGTCTCTTTCTCTCTATCTCTATCTCTCTGTCAAAAACAATAAAAATAAATCTTTAATCACAAGTGAAGCTTGAATATTATCAATTGTTTTTCAAAACTATCAAATCATTAGAGTCAAACTGATTATGTTTTTTTCCTGTAAATTGAGATTTATATTAATAGGTTTTCAATTGCTAACAAGTAAATCTAGTCATATATCTTTTTTAAAGATATTTCTGAACTTCTTTATCAATATGTTTCTAGGATTTTGCATTTATATCAAGTGATGTTAGCCTATAATTTTCTTCTAACAGATCTCTTTTGTTTCAAAGGCATACTACACTCAGAAAATAGCTTGTGAATCTTCTTTTCAATTATCTAGAAAGCATATTAAAAATTAGTGATCATACTTTTTTTTTCTTTTTTTATATGAAAATAACTATAGAAAAAAACTGTATGTGGAATTTTAGTTAGGACAAATTTTAACTCAGAAATGCCTTTACCATTTTTTAAATTTCTTTTTAAAACAGGATTTTTAGATAATTTATTTTCAAAATTAAATATTTCGTTTCATCTTTTAAACTTAATGACACAAAGCTGTTTATTATGTTCACTTATAATTTTTAGTTTTATTTTCCATGTACTTTTGTTTCTCTTTTTTATTTTTTGTGACATCTCTTTTATTTTGGTTAATACTAAATTTAGCTTATTAGTTTTTCAGAGAACCAGATTTGAATTTGATGATCTCCTCTATCTGCTGGTTTTGTCTTTTTTATAATGTTTTCTGTGATATTAGTTTACATTATTATCTTATTTTTTGATGCTTTCTTCTTTAGGTTCAGCCAAGATTTTCTTTCTTTAAGTTTCTGAGTTGATATATTTTTAAGAAATCCAAAATGCAAAAGAGAAAAGACAACATTAACTACCTTCATTATGAAACAAGAAGTAACATCCCACAGTCAGTAAATGCACAACAGCATTTTTTCCTCGTGTAATTGCCAATGCACAGAAACTCATTTGGAGATCTTTAGTGCTTGGGGTTAAATGTAGTGTGCATTTTCTCATTTGGAGTTTTGTCACGTGTGAGATTAAATGTACTCGGTAGTTTATTAACCAAGTTTTCAGTGTATTTTACAAACTTAATGTACAGTTTTATAAAATCTGTTTTTTTCTGTTTTTATTAATGCAGAAAATACAACCCTGTATTTTCCCCATAATTGCAGTCTTCATTAGTTAGTATAGTTATTCTGCATATCTATACATTTTTTAAATTCTTTGAAGTATGACATTAAAAGTTGGTATAATTTTTTCAAGGTCACTGAATGAGTTTCATTTGAATATAGTCAAATATATTTGGAAAACAACCCAAAAATCAAGGTTCTAAATATTGTTGACCAGTATTTTTAAACTTTAAGGGAGCAAAAATTATCTTTGGGAAAAAATCATTTGATCTATGGGAAAACAAATTTTTTAAACTCCATATGCTTCAGAGATTCACAAAGCATACTTGTATATCAAAGGCTTTGAGAATTCCTATTACAGATTAAATGAAATAATAAAGTAGAATAAAACTCTTTTTAATCACTGTTTAATTCAATATTTGCCAAATATATTTAAGGAGGAGGGATAGAAGAAAGAAAAGAAAGTCAGATATATTGTGATGCAAGGAGAACTAACTCTGGATGATAAACACAATGTATATTTAGATGATGTATTATAGACATGTACTCTTGAAACCTATATAATTTTACTAAACAACAGCACCCCAATACATTTAATGAAAATTTAAAAAAATAATAAAGACATTAAAATAAAGATAATAATAAATATACAACTTTTCTGAGAAATAGCTCAAAAAAGTGTTTGTTAATACATAGCCGCTACATAGAATATAGTTTAGAAACACTGAGCTAAATCAATGACCATGTCTGTTCCTTGCTCTCACTGTTTCTGTGATCTCTAAGGTGACCAAATAAATAATACCCTCCATTTCAACGGATGTCTTAAAAAATTGAGAAATAAAACAAATAAGTATGCCAATTGAATCCTAGAATTAATCAGACATATCTACCAAATTACAATAGTGCTGGACTAAGGCAGGACTCTTACCACATGGAAAAAACTGGCCCTCATGGGGGGAAAAGAACAACAACAAAAAAAACAAACAAAGACTATGCTCTCAGTGGGGTCTGGAAGGCTGAAGCAGAGCCAGACCCTCCCCGTTATTCTTCTAAAATATAACATCCTTATATTTTACTTTACCTTCCTAGAGGTAGATTGAATAAATGGGTGGAGAAAGACCATTCGTTATACAAACTGGGCTATCTTAAAGAAGGAAATATCAGGACTGGAGAAGATGGCTTCTTAATATTCCTTAACTTTTAGTTCTCTTAACCTATTGGGCTAATCACTACTTTTAGAGGTATGCACTTGGGCCCCTTAAGAAAGAGAATCCACATTAAATCATCCCTCCTTTGGGGACCTTCCTGTTTTAATATTTCCTTGTTTAGATATTGACCTTCAATCCGAAATGGCTCAGAATAACATATTAAAGATTTATTTTTATTGTTTTTGACAGAGAGAGAGAGCAAAACACAGAGAAACAAAGAGAAGTGGGGAGGGCCCAGAGCAGTCTTCATAGTTGCACATCATTAGTTCCCTATATGGTTTCATTCCACAGGTGGAGGCAGGGCTGCACAGGGCAGGAACCGGGCCAGGGTCTCACCCCAGTGAAAACCAAACTGGGGCACATCCCAGTTCAGCATATGAGTCCACAGGGACTGGGCTCGGGACTTGATCTTCAGACCCTGGGCTA
The DNA here is from genome assembly GCA_004027555.1 of Craseonycteris thonglongyai. Lineage (NCBI taxonomy): Eukaryota > Metazoa > Chordata > Mammalia > Chiroptera > Craseonycteridae > Craseonycteris > Craseonycteris thonglongyai. The sequence continues at coordinate 51,271 of PVKE010004607.1, read as the reverse complement.
CAAATGAGTGTTCTACCTGATGAGCCATCCTGGCTTCCCCCAGAATAACATGTTGAACTCAAGGTCATTTTTAAGTCAAGAATGAAAAATGTTTTCTTATTCTATTTTTCACACCAAATTATGTCCAACTATACTCCCTAATATGGCAGAGTTCCTTCAATCAGATTAAATAAAAATTAATACTTAAATCACAAAATGCATAAAGACATATTCATCTCTTCTCAAAAAGTGGCATTGTAGTCATGTCAACACTAGTCACAAGGTCTTATTTTGGATACCTTTTGTTCCTGTGAGAGGCTAAACCATGACTCCAAAAACATCCACATCCAAACCTCTAGACCAATTAATAAAAATATTACTTATATTGCAAAAGGGACTTTGCATACTTGATTCAGGGACAAAATGGTGAGGTTATGCTGGATTATTCTGGTGTACCTAAAAGTAAGGTACACCTTATAAGGATAAGGGTCCTTACACGAGGGAGGTAGGAGGTTCAAAATAGAAATGAGATGTGATGATTAAAGTAGAGGTTGGAATAATATACTCTGAAGGTGAAAAAAGGATCAATGAGCCAAAAAGACAGGCTGTTTCTAGAAGCATAGGGTCTCCATAAGGAATGAGGCTATGCCAGCACCTTGATTTTAGCCCGTAAGACTCTTTAAAGTTCTGACCTCCAGAACTGTAAGATAAAATTTTATTGTTGTAAGCCACTAAATGCGTGATAATTTGTTACAGCAGCAATGAGAAACAAAATCACTTTCAATCCAGTGTATTCAAACCACCTCCTGTGAGCTATGGGTTCTGTCTGCCTTAAAGATGAGCTTCATCTAATAATATGGCCCCCCATATAACTTGTAAAAAACATTCTTAGTGTGTGCCCCATGAAAGTCTGTGATCATCTCTTGTTAGGGAATGTTTAAGCCTAAGACATGTGCCTCCTTTTCTTACAATTGCTTCAGGTACCAAATGACCTTCAGTAGATTTCTGAAAAGACGCTGCTCCTGCTATTTCTGAAATCTGTGTCTTTATAGATGCTTTGAGAGCCAGTGAGTGTGCTGTGTGCTCCTTAGGTCATGGTCTTTCATTCTCTGTTCAGTTCTTTAAACTTCTCCAGCCTGTTCCCTGAAGGAGCAGACAATACCTACACCACCACATTAACCTGAATTCAAGGTTGGTCTCTCCAAATTTTTTTTCCAGGATTTGAGTGAATGCAGGACAGAAGTCAGGGCACCTAATGTTACATAGTCACACTTAGCTTGGCATTAACAAAATAAAACTAGAACCTCGGTGTTGTTTTATAGTGCATGGAAACACAGCTCCTGGCCATTTAAATTCCTCTGCTTACAAACCTGCTAAGCAACTCATTATAAAGCCCCCTCATGTTTATCTTAAAATGAATGTTTCCTCTTTGTCTAGTCTTATCCTAAATCAACAGTTCTTAGAAAACCTGTGTTACATCTCAGGATACCACCCGTGGCAGAGCCAGCTGAAAATCTTATTCAGGGCTCTCCCCCCACTCCATCTTTATAGTAGATAGATTGTATAACCTTCAACTTTCACAGTTGAGAGATGAAATGAGTGATCCTGTACTTCTTTTATGATAACTGAGGTCCCCGTAGAAATAGCCATGAGTCTGTGGACAAAGTCAATATAAACACAATCACCCACATAAATTAAATAACAAGTGGCCGTCTTGAATCCCACAACTATAAATCATACCCAGCCTACGATCTGTATTGAAAAACTGCTGAGATCACAGTATGCTATCCATAGAGGGAAGACCAAAACTACACACAGCAAAACCTCTCCATATGCTGCCTATAAATCCTACTGCATCTTTCATTTCTTGCATTTCTGAGAAAATACACCAAAAGTTGTGTGCTTGGAGATATAAGATAAATACTACGGTACCTGTATTACCCTTTCAATTCCTGATCCAAGAGAGAAAAAAGGAAAAGTATAAAAGCTTAAAAATATTACCTTTATTGCTGCTAAATTCTAGTGTGAGAGACAGAACTTATATAAGATTGAAGTGAGGTGAAGCTGGGATGGCTCAGCGGGTTAAGCGCTAGCTTTGCAGCCCGAGAGCCTGAGGATCGAATCCCGGCCCCGGCCCATGTGGACCCACATGCTGAACTGCGGAGTGCCCCCAGTTCAGTTCTTGCCGGGGCCTATGTGGGAGGCTCCCAGCCCAGTTCCTGCCCTGCGCAGCCCTGTGCCCGCCTGTAGAGTGAAACTATATGGAAAACTAATGCTGTCAACTATGGAGACTGCTCTGGGCCCTCCCCATTCTCTATGTCTGTCTCTGTCTGTCTCTCTGTCAAAAAGACAATAAAAAAATAAAAATAAAATGATTGAAGTGGGCCGGTATGTAAGCCCAGAAATGGGCAATCTTAGGCCTCCAGTCACAGCAGGATTGGCTGGACTCGTGCAGGAGGCCAGCCCCTAGGAAGAATACTCATAAGAGAAATTCTGCATTCTGAAGGTTGACTGATTCTCCAAGAAGAAATACACTTCTCAGACTCATCACTGCTTTGTCACTGCCCTCTGGGCCCCAAGGACAGAGTGGGTGGGTGAATAAAATACAAGGAGCATGATGCTTATGTGAATTTTCATTGGAAAAATAGTAGAGTTGGAGAAGATTTCCTCCTAACAGATGCTAAAAATATAAAGATAAGACAGCATTACCAGAAATATGGTACAAAACAATTGTGCAGACCATGTCTGTACTATGCTACTGATCTTTGATGTATCTGGTAATTTTTCTTTGTTAGTCATTCTAAGACAAGGTCCAAATAAATACTTTTTTGTTTATGATAATGATGTTGCTAAAATTGAGGCCCAAAACCAGCAACTTTCGATTGATAAGTATAAAAATGTGGAGCTAATTATAAACTTGAAACTATATGTGTTTACTGAAAGTCTAAAGGCTATGTGCCCAACCTGATCAACTATCTGTTGTGTGATATTTAATAAACTATATAACTCCTTTGCCTTAGTTTCCCAAATGTTAAAAGGCAATACTGCCTCATAGAATCATTGTGAGACTACTACATTATAACATAGTCAGCATCTAAACACAACAAGATCCTCATGCATATCATTTGTTTTATTTCTTTGCCCTTGTTAACCTTTTAGTAAATGCAGATACATAGCAACGCACACTTACCTTACCACAGTTTATAATCTGAGTTCACTCTCTATACTACAAAGAACACTTAGTTTTCCTCACAGTGTCCTAAAGACCACACACAAAAAGGGTGAAATTCTGATCCTGTGGTTTTATAATCTACATTTTATAGTCCATGAATACCCTTACTACCTGCTTTGAATCACCTTGGAAGTCCCTATCTCAGCAATTGTCAAATAAACTGAATCTTTTTTCTAGAATAAAAATGATAAGGATAATTTGCCTTAAACCGACATTTTACGTGAAACCCACAGGAAGATAGCATATAGTAACAAAAGCGTTATAATTTCTATTTTTTCTAAAAACCTGCTTTGAGGTTTCAGGGCACATATTTCAAAGAATTAAAAGCATTTTTATGTCAAGAATGCACTATGGGTGATCTTCTAGTTAAAACAAATGTGAACATTTCAAACTGATGACAGTTATAAAGATATTCCATCATGAGTAACTTCAAAGGAATATATACTGTGATATCTAAGAATTTTACCTATATTTCTATATCTTTATCACCTGATTATGTCTTTGTACTTTTTCCCCACCTTCACCCCCACTTATGTGCTTAAATGAAAGTGTCCCATCTTTTGCCTTCCCTGGACCACACTGAAAGTAGAATTGTAAGGGCCACACATAAAATACACTAATGATAGCTGATGAGCTAAAAATAAATAAATAAATTGCAAAAAAAAAAAAAATCTTATAATGTTTTAAGAATGTTTACAAGTTTGTATTGGACCACATTCAAAGCCATCATGGGCCACATGCAGCCCACAGGCTGTACATTGGACAAGCTTGATTTACACCTTTTCAATGATTGTTCCATCTATTTCTCTGCTCCTACACCAAGTGTTTTGCCATTTCTTTGTTTCATATTAAATTTTGCAGCAGGTCTTATATTTTAACTTTGCATATCCATTCTATCTTTGGTTGTTTCCAAGGATCCAAGATTTTATCTTGCCACTTGGTCTCCAGTTTTGTAGTAGTAACAAGCAGAACTTTGGCCTTGGGCTCCATCAGGCTTTGAGTCCCAGCTGAGCTCTCTACCTATGGAGTCATCAATTTCCTCTTCCTTAAATGGGGGTCACAACTCTCATAAAAACTGTTGTGAGATTTATCTAAGTAATAAAGTTCTTATTACTATCTTTGGTTCATTGTGAGTGCTCAATAAATGTTATAATAGCCTGTTTCAGTTTGTTAAACATATATAGGTATAATCCTTAAATTAACTATCATGGACTATATTTTATGAATGTCAAAATAGTTTAGGTATGAAATATTATTAAATTATTACTCATAGGAGAAGCAGCATATCATGATAATTAGGTAGAAGCTTTGATTCCAGGTCTGAATCCCCAATCTACTCTCAGATTAGCTGGGAGAACTTATGCTGGTTAGTGAGCCTTTCTATGTATCAGTTGCTTGATCTATAACAAAAGAATATTTATAATAAGCAATTCATTGGTTTATTGTGAGAATTCAACTGAGAAAGTTACTGGGCAGGTTATAAACATCTAAGCAGCATTTCAAGTGACTCCTTTCATGAAAAGAGTGATATAAATATTTGTTATTATAAAATTAAAGACAATCTTTATATTTTTTTAATTTAGAGTTATACATAAAATTCAGCAAATACTACACACCTAATCTTGAACACTGAAATGATACATTTTAAAGGAATGTCAAAATAATTTCAGGGTTCAGAAGATCAAATACGGGGAGGCTGGAATGGCTCAACGGGTTGAGAACTCACATTGCAGCCCCAGGGTCCAAGGATAGAGTCCCGGTCCTTGCCTGTGTGGACCCATATGCTGAACTGGGGTGTGCTTCCCATCCCAGTTCATTTCCTGTTGGGGTGAGCTTCCCATATGGGAGGTCCCTGGTTTGGCTCCTACATGCCTGGGGTATGCCTCCCATGTTGGAGGCTACCAGCTCACGAGGGCATGCCTCCTATGCAGTAGGTCTCCTGCCCAGTTCCTGCCCTGCATGGCCCTGCACCCACCTGTGAATATTAAACTATGTCAAAAAACTAATGATATACAACTATGGAGACTGCTCTGGGCCCTCCCCCTTCTTTCTGTCTCTCTCTGTCTCTCTCTGTCAAAAACAATAAAATAAATCCTTAAAAAAAATAGAGAAGAACTAATATGATAAATGCTATCAATATTTGAAAGTTGTCATTAAAGTAATACTTGTAATATCAGCAATGTATGCTTTAAACTGCTTTCTCTTCTCAAAAGACTATGCTATAAATGTTAGGGGGAAATAGGCTCTAGAGCAGATAGATAAGAGAAAACACATAATTACTAACTTGTTAATAACTCCAGCACCACCACATAAAGACACGTACACAGACACACAGTATATTTTCTCATTTTGTATTTGTAATTGAATTGAGAAAGATTAAGAATTGTGTAACAATATTGTCCAAAGGGCATTAAGTGTGAACCACAAATGCAAATCATATGTATTATTAATTTTACAGTAGACTCATTAAATAAACAAAAAATATATAAAATTTATTTTAATATTGTAACATGATCAATGCAAAATATTGTTTTAATATTTAATAAAATTTAATAAACATTAAAATTTAAACTAATTTATTAAATAAATGTATATATTAATTAATTAATTAATTAATATTGAGTACAACTACTTACAAGGTATTTTGTATTCTTTGTTTCATAATAAATTTTCAAAATCCAGTATATATTTTACACTTAGCGCCCAATTCATTTGGAATCAAACATATTGCTAATGGTCAATAGCCACCTGTACTGAGAGGCTGCCAGGTTGGACAGCACAGATATATTTTCTCTGAATAGAGTATGGATACAAAGCGCTGCAAATAAACGTAGTCCGCTCTCCGTCTATTCCTACTTCCTCTGTGGCTCAGAACCAAATTCCATTGAGGTTTTCAAGTTGCTCTCCTACCTTCCAACATTCTATCTGTGAAAAAAAAAATTCTGTAGTGCTAAAACTGGATAAAATGTATATATGTACATTTATATATCTACATATATATATTTACATACATATATATGTATGTATATGTGTGTTTGTATATATATATGTATATATGTGTATATGTATGTGTATGTATGTGTATGTGTGTGTGTATATATATATCTGAGAAAAGCCAAATCTTATCTATTTAAAGATGGTATAGGAGTACAAAAGATATATAAGACTTTTCTGGTAAATTTCAGAAATAAAAGTAGACAAGGACAAAATTATAATAGTTACATTAATGCTTTCCAACATAGTACCAGATTGTGTTTTATGCTATAAATGAGATCCATATATTCATTGGTCTTTCATTGTTACTGTTAACATTTAATAATTCCCAATATCTCAAAGTGTAGTATTAAATACTTTTATTAATTGTAAACCTATAAAGTAATTTGCAAACCTGAAAATCAAATACATGAGTTCTGCTGATAGCAGTGCAAAAAAAGTAGTACTTTTCACGTAATTCATTGTGAGTTTTGAAATAAGGGAAGCTTAGGTATTCTTGAAATTGAAAAGTTTTCTAACCTCTCTCTCTGAAAAAAACAAATCCATTTGTTAACTACTTCTCTTGGGTCCTAAAATAAGCCTTCCATGATATTTTAATCCCTTTCATACTGAGGCCTCTGCCTGAAATTGTTCTTAGTTAGCTCCTCTTGAAAGGGTAGATTCTTCAAACACCCATTTAAGTTTTATACTTAAACCAAAGATAACTAGACCTCTGAAATATTTGGACCATTCTTGTAGAGGTTGCATTTTACCTGCATAGCAAAACACAAAGCAAAACAAACAAACAAACAAACAAACAAACAAAAAACCAACAAACCCCCCTCACAAAGCAAGACTTTAAACCTACACTTCAGTTGTTATACAAAAGATGATTATCTTTCCCATATCTACATAATCTTGAGAAAACTGATCTATTATCTTAAAAATCACGTAATACTTATAGGTTTTTGACTCAACAAATACATACCTCTAGTTCAGCTCTTTCTTTTATATTCTACAACCCACTAACCTGTTGACTCTATGGACACTGCCCCCCCCAACCCCCTCAAAATTGGGGTGACTAATCATCCCAGATTTCAAGAGACTGCCCAGTTTTATCATTGAAATTTCTGTATCCTGGGAAATGCCTTAGTTCCAGGAAACAATGACAGTTGATAACTCTTAACAAGTTCAACCTTGAATATATTACCTTTAACCCAATTCCTGAGTCTTTGGAAGTTACCATATCCACAGTCATGCATGTTGTGGAAACAACCCTAGACTTCTCTGCTAATTATATTTATTCTTTCATTTATTCAAGCCATATTTATTGACTATCAACTAGGGATTTATCAACTTTAAAAAGTAACAAAATTTTTGCTTTTATGTTATTTACATTTTCATGTGGAAGACAAAAAATAATTAGAAAAGTAAAAGAATAGATAAGGTCTCATACATTGTGATATAAGAACAAAATAAAACAGAGTAGACGGGAAAGGAAATGTAGTGTGTAGGTGTAGAACCTTTCTACTGTACTGGAAGTAGCAGAGTACCTGATAAATTCTCTGCTACATTGGGAGCTAATCCCATAGCTAGATTAGAGAGGACATTTATTTGTCTTGGTCAATCATAATCCCAAACTCTTTGTCAATGACAAGGGATCAAAAGCTAAAACCATTAACTCATAATATTTTCTTGGCAACTGTTATGTTTCTAGGTTTGGTTACATCGCCTAACTTAGCCTAATCAATCTGAAGTTATTATATTCCAATATTATGTAAGAAATACTTTTTTTTCATATTAGACTTAGACATAGAAACATTTTTCAGCTACTGTGGGTAGCCGTTTTGTCAATTGAAGAAAGAAATCAACACACAAAGCTAAGAAAATAATTAAGGAATGAAGGAAGAGACTCATTCATATTACAATTAGAGACCGTTTTATTTTTTTAATTTTCTGTTATGTGACTTAAAATATGACTTTATTGTCAAAGCCAATTGGCTTTTGTATTTCTGTTGCTAGTTACATAAGTGGTACAGACTCTTTCACCTCAGCAACTATTCACGTACTTTTTCTTCTTTGTGGAATGTGTTTCTTCATTCTTTGTCTGAATAACTAGAAGACCCAGAACATTTAAGATTTTATTTTTCTCAAACCACCCCAGCCTAAGTAAGATATTCCTTTCCTCTGTTTTTATAGTATCATAATACAGAAGTAAGTCACATATTGCAATTGTGTGTTTATGGTAATTTTATTATATCTAAATTGGACGAAAGTGATTAAATTATGATTAAGAAGCCTCCTATCTTTAATATTCTCTGATTTGGTTATACAGTTGTATTTTAAACTCTAAAAATTGATAGATAATACCTCCACCATAGTCATATATTACAAATTTTTGCTCTGTAATTGTAAACCAAGGAAGATAAAATTTAATTTTTCTCACAGTTGCCACTTACCTATTTTGACAACCAGGTATAAAACCTAATTATTCTGCATGTGACAGGTTTCTGTTTACTGAGAACACAGATTTGAAATTGTTTTCTTGTGACATAGATTTGAAAAATAGGCCTGGTAATTTGTGAAGTAAGCAATAACAGTATAATCCAGAGTAAACAGAAGAACAATACAGTAGCTTTCTCATACCAATCTAACCTAAGTTTCAGCTGGAACATCAAGATCTGTTCTTCCCCTATAGAAACCTGTCTGTATGAGGGATAGGGATATCCTTGCTGCATGTGTTCTACTCACCTCAAGGCAGCAGCTTTTCAGCAATAGCTTACATTCTGCGCTTAGGAAGTTGAAAAGGACTTTCACAAGAAACAGATAAGAATAGAATCCCCCAAAAAATGACAGAAAGATCACACGTATGTCTGATAAGTGGCTATCATGTGAATAGGAAGCACGTAACCCATTGAAATGGTTTGGAAACTGTGAAAGTAGACACCAGTTATAATTTTATATTTATTTCCATTTCTCATTTTGAATGTGTACATTATGACTGGCAATAATAACGGGAAAATCAGAAGTGTGGAATGCTTCATACATCTAGGGAAATAGTTTTAAATTAAATTTGCATATGAACATATTTTACTATAAAATAAATAAATTAAACTTATTAAAGGAATTCCAGTGTGGGGTGGTTTAGTAAGCATGTAGAATAGAACACATCTTAAAAGTAATCTCTCACTCTAATCTTCCTAATCCCAATTGTGACTCCCTGAATCAATGTCTTTTACACATTTTTATTTTCATGTCTTATTCTGTTCTCTAGTAGCTTAAAGCTACATTTCATGACTTATTGATTTTAAACAATTTCCAACTACTCCCTTATGGGAGATTACCTTCATTAAAAAATCTAAGCTGCCTGCCTCCATCTCTGTTATTGTTTCATATTATAACCAGTGACTTGCTGGTAAGGCATGGGAACACAGAGAAGAAAAAAGAGCCCGATTTGTAGCATTTATCAATTTTTGTGGTGGGACTGTTTCAGGTGGGAATATCCCAACATGGCCAATTTCATGCTACCAAAGAAGTAACTCAAAAACTTCTTGAAAATTTAGCAATTTGTTCTAGTGACCCAATACAATCCAGCTCCCAGCATAACTTTTGGCAACATCTATTTACACTATTGGTTAGTTTTTTAACACTAAATAATAAATTTATGTTTATTAATCCAGGCTCTTCATTTGGTATCTTGAATCAGTGTTTCTTCCTCCCTTTCAACTTGTATCTATATATATAAATATGGAAATCAGAATGAAGTCTTCTGTGTTCCTTCTTGATTCATAAATTTGAAAATCTATGAACAGTATATGAGTAAAACCATGTAGCTATTGGTTATTTAAAAGCCTAATGATATGTTAGTATTCTATCAAATATGTCATCACAACACTGGGATACTCTTGAGGGGCACATTCCTGGCATCAAAATCATGGACACTCCCATTTGTAACATTCCATTGATTGCTTAAAATAATGAAACACCTTGATTTGCTTCATATGTAGAACATGGCTTTCTTAATTAGATCTTTTATTTTTTGACTTTGTGTTAGATTTGATTTTCTTTTCTTTTTTTTTGAGACTGATTGTTTTATGTATATGGGATTTGTCTATGGGTGAAAGTTTAGTGTGTGTTTATTATATTCTCATAATTATCTGCCGTTACAATCAGACTATTCCATAATAGCTCCTCTTATTCCAAAAGTCTGTATCTCAGAGAATTTTTTCCTCCTGTTTCCACCTCATAGCTGCCTCTCTTTTGTATAGTCACTGTTACCACCACATCACTGGTTAAATCCAACCCTGCTAATAACTGAACATTTGACTGTAGCTAAAGAAAACTTACAACTATGATGACTAGCCAACCTCTAAAATCATGACCATTAATTTTAAATGAGCCTTGAGAGACCAGCAGGTCTATTGGATTGTCCTAAACTTACTTACCCTCACTATCCATACTAATATATCTTCTCCTCATTTATATCTTTTTAGCCATCCTAATATCCAGTGGTCTTCCTTTTAATTTTACTGAGAAAATAGAACCCAGGGTATACTCACCACCAAATCTACCAAGCACTGTGTACCTGTAGCTATATATGCAGACTTTCATTCTGTCAAAATAGGTACTGTATCTCATGTCCTGTCCCCATTCAAAGGCATTACTTTTGAAGTACTCTCTTGTTCTCCTGAACCATCAAGTTTTTGTTTATATTGATTCCCATAATTATACAAGCTTGCTGCAAACATTCCATCTTAAATTATATAATTAAGAGGATATACTGACTCAAAGATAGAAAAATAGAACAAGAAAATAGAACAATTTGTGAAAACAGAATGATTTATATGCTAATTTGTTATAAGAGAGAACTAGTATTACGGATCAGTATAGAAAATAAGGACTAGCATAGTATATTACTGGGACTATTAGTTTTTGTTTTGAAATAAAATAAATTTGCATCTCTACCCCACACTAATCACAAAAACTAATTACAAATAGATTGACACTTCAATATGGAAAGTAATGTAAATTTTTACTTCCGCCAAAAATAAATGAGAATTGGTTTTTATTAATACCTTTAATAAGAATGAATTTCTTAAATAAAGCTTTTAGCACAAAAATACTAAGGAAATTTTGAGTTTGACTATAATAAATATGTCAACAAATAATTTTTATTTTATTTTCAAAACTGGAAGACTGGCTTGTTTCAGAATAAGCCACATACAAAAAACAACTAAAGAAACTGGAAAAAACTATTTCAAATATTTATTTGAATGAAGGTGTCAGAAGGTTGGGCAAGCAGAATGGCTCAGTGGGTTAAGCACTCTCTTTGCAACCCCGGAGGCGAGAACTGAATCCCTGCCCTGGCCTGTTCAGACTCACACGCTGAACTGTGGTGTGCTTCCCATGCAGGAGGCCCCCAGTTCAGTTCTCACCTCCACCTCCCCTCCCCCAGTTCGGCCTCTGGCTCTAGGGGGCACACCTCCCATGTGGGAGGCCCCCAACCCTGTTCTTGCCCTGGACAGCCCACATTCACCTGTGTGGAACAACCAAGTCAAAAACTGATGTACAACTATAGAGACTGCTCTGCCCCTCCCCCTTCTCTCTGCCTCTCTCTTTCTCTGTCAAAAACAATAAGAGAAATCTTAAAGAAAAAGAAAAAAGAAAAGAAAGAAAGAAAGAAAGCTACAAAGTTTATGAAGACTTGAGGGGTCAAGATTCCAAAGAGAACTGAAGTTTATAAAAGTCAGCACGATATTTGGCACTACTTTTTCTCTGCAAAGAATTCATGATTCTATAGTTGTGGCTGAGAGGTTGTGAAATTTAACAAAAGCAGTTCAAACTTTTTAAAATTTTATGGAAGAAACAAGATAGAAATGGAAGATCAAAGCCCAACAATAAGGAGAGTTTTTGGTAAACAGACTAGCTCGGAAAAGAGATACCGTAACTAATCAGAGTAAAAACAACAGCATTAGACCAATTTGTAGAGATTTAAACCCCTATTACACGAGCTCAGTCCACGATGTGATCAAAGTAATTTGGCATTACCCTAACTGCCTTCATAAAGTAAAATACATTCTATTTCTGGTAGATTATATAATCTGGTGCTTCATTTTTTTTTTTTCCAGAAAATTTTCACAAACCATGTCTTCCATAAAAGATCACCAGGCATGCAACAGAATAAAATATTAAGAAAATGAATATTAATAACTGCAGGATAGAAATCAAATATGAAAGCTCAAACGTTAAAAACAACAACAACAGGAAATTAGGTGAAATGAAAGTAACACACCCCTTTCCAGAACATGGCATGAAAAGCCTAGATTAAAAAAATAATAAATTTAGCAAACTATATCACTAGTACATAAAATACATAATATATGATAAACAAATTAGGCGCTGAAATGGTAAAATATGGAACAATTTTCCCCTGAAATGAAGAATGAATTAAAGATAATATTTATTGCCACCTTTTAAAGAAAGAAAAAAAATTTTTAATTAGTCATAGAAGTCATAATTTTATGCATAAAATACCAAGAATGTACAGAAAAATATAATTGTGGATTTAGCAATGTCATTCTGTATATGTTTAATATAAAAAGTGAAATGTAGTTCAATATATTGACAAACATTATTAGAAAATAAAAATTTTAAAAAGATATCACTTACAATAACACCAAATCCCTAAGACTAAATATACAAAAGACATGCTGTACCCTGCAAAAAAAACCAGATGCAAAATATTAATAAAAGAAATTAAACAAATAGAGGTATGTTGAAAATCTGCAAACAACAGTATATGACCCCTGCTGTACAATAAAATACTTAGCTTTTAAATATAAGAGTAAAACAGAGGATCACTTGCAAATTTACAAACTTATTCCAATGACAAAGTAACCAAGACAATCTTGAAGGAAAAAAAGAAGTTCAAAGGGCGTAGGTAGTGTGCTATAGACACAAGGACAGGTAAATAATCCTACTGAACACAAAAAACAGTCCAGAAAAAGATTCATATGTGTTTGAACACTAGATTTATGACAAAACTGGTATTATAGGAACAATGGGAGAATAAACAGACTTATAAATAAATATATGGCTTTGGGTCATTTACATTCCCATATAATCTTTAACTCATATGATACATGAAGTCAATCCTAGATGAGAATATAAAAAGTAAAACAATAAAGCTTCTAAAGTATAGTACACATATTTTGGCAAAATGGAATAGCTAAAATTTCTTGAATATTACATGCAAAAAAAAAGCACTAAGTATAAAGAAAAGTAATAGATAATTGGATTTTTCATCAAAATATACTGCTGAATAATGAAAAGGTAAACATAGAGTGATATAAGGCATTTTCAATATACATAAACAACATAAAAGTTATATTTGAGTTATATAAATAACACTTAAAAATCAATAAAAAGAGAAAAGTGGCAGGAAACATGAACTAACAATTCTCAAAATAAAATTTCTACATCGCCAATAACCATAGGACAAAAGGCTCAATCTCATCAGTAATCAGGAAATGCTAATTAAAACCACAAAAATTTCGTAGTATTTCATACCCAATTAAGTTTTCCACAAAATGAACTTAAAAGAAAAGTTGCTGTTGAAAATTAAATATCTTCTACACTTTATTTTGGGGATTTAATATATATATGATATATATGATAACATTTCTTTAATGCTTTAGTGTCCTCCATTTTCTCTTTTCTTTTAAAAATTATAATGGAAAAAAATATTGTTTTGTTACATTGGTATCCTCAGATATTTAATTATGTTCAGTTCTTTTCTGTTCTTTAGTTTATATAGTTTATTCAATTTATTTTTGGATCTTAATTTTATGGCTATAATATCTTCTTAAATCTATGTACTTTATTATTTATTTGTTATAATTTCTTTTACTTGTTTTTCTAGTCTCTCAAGTCTTGAATTCTCTCTCTTTTACAAAATCAGATTTTCTGTGGATGCATTTCGTCTTTCTCTTTCCGAACTCGTTTTCCTTAAATCATAGTTTTGGTTACTGAAAAAGCACTTTATGAAAGAGTTATTTCAGCATGCAAATTATTTAAGAAGTACCTCTGGGATCAGCATCAGCAGAAGAAAGGGGAATAGAGCAGAGTTAAGCAGAAAAAGAAGTTGAGCTGAAGTAAGGGCTCAAAGACAGCCTACACTGGCACTGTGGACAGCTCTGGAACTAGAATGATTGTTTAGAATATCCCCAGATGGATCCCAACATTCAGACCTATACCCTCATATCCACCAGTTCTTGGATGTGGGTCACCCCAGGGAAGGATATAACCTTGGGTGAGGCACTCTGCCACTGAGGCAATCATGATGAGGCTGGCAACTACAGTCCATCAGCCAACCCTTCCCAGCAAGTCCTTCACTGAAGAAGTATCTAGGAGGCTCTTCACAATGTGTCTAGTGATCCTCTGTTTTATATTTAAAAGCTAAGTCATTTATTATACAACAGGGATAAGCAAACTGTAATCCAAAGGCCAAATCTTAGCTCACTGTCAGTTTTTGTAATAAAATTATATTTGAACAAAACCATGCCCATTTATTTATGTATTGCCTATGGCTTATTTTACTCCATAGATAGTGTTCAGTAACTGCAACAATAATGTTATGGTGCACAAAGCCAAAAAATATTTGCCATCTGACTCTTTGTGGAAGAAGCTTGTGTACTTTCTATATGGTTGTACAATTAGTGCTATTTCCTCTAAACATCTTCCCTGAGTGGGAATTTATAACAACTGAGTTAATAGAGCACTTATCAAGAACCTTTTAGAAGCTGGGATGACTCAGTGGGTTAAGCGCTCACTTTGCAGCGCCGGGGACCAAGGATCGAATCCCGGCCCCAGCCCTTACAGACCCATATGCTGAACTGGGGAGTTCCCCCAGTTCAGTTCTCTCTCTGTCTCTGTCTCTGTATCTCTCTCTCTGTCCAAAATAAATAAATAAATAAATAAATAAATAAGAACCTTTTAGAATTTTAAACGTATTATTACACCCCTAAGCCCCATTTAACTACAGGCATTCTGGCCTCAGAATACAGCTCCTTAATCACTGAAAGGTAGTTGAAGAATAGCTTCACATTTTGTAGCAAGAGTCTGTTGGACTTTGGGTCCTCACATACCAGAATTTAGATGCATAATCATGATAAATTGAAATCACTCTGGAGAAGTGTCCTGTGTTCGTAGGTCATAGAATAAATGTCTGGCTGCCTTTTGCTATGTACGTGTGTAAGGATAGGGTGAGTATACTGTAGTTGGATTGGAAAACAGCCAATGATGTGTTATACCTATCTGGTTTTTGCCCCGTTTCTCACCCAGGCTACTCTGCATCCAATTTCTAGTTTCTGGGATCTTCTAGAGCACCCTCATACCTGCCTCCTTCACCCAATTTTAATGCTTGTCATAATAGTTGTCATTTCCATCAACTTTTTTCTGATACTTCTCTTACATTGTCACATTCTAATTCATCTTCTCCATTTCAATGTACTACAACAACCCTAGTGAATGCCTGTGCTTATTCTGCCATTTTGATTTGAAAGGCACTACAATATTTTCACATTATTTTTTATTGTACATTCGCTTGATAAAAAAAGCAAAGTTAATTTTAGTGTTCTATTTTGGGTTTTTAGTTGATAATGAGTACTTAAATATTTATATTTTAAGAATATTAAATCTATATGGTGGGTATTTAACACCAGTGCTATGTGGAACATGAGGCAAAAGCCAATTCAGTAATATTGATCCTGTATTAATTTAACAGTTTAAATATTTTGTTTATCATGGATGTTCTTACTTTAATATTGTTTTTAAAATATATATAATCAATAGCTTTGAGGACCATGACAAGCAGGGTTGGAACAAGGTTGAGGCAAATGAAGTGCTTGGCATTAAAGTATTTTGAAATCTTTATTACTGAGTATTCTGGTATCCCTTTTAATTTTGTGCCCAAGCCAAGCACTTTACTTAACTCAGCTTTGTTCCAACCTTGCTTGATGTGGTCCTCAAGGCTCTTGATTATATAATATTCTCACTCAGGGATAGTGATAACCATTTAAATGTGAATACTGATACAAGAAGGTCACTGCAGAAATATCTGTAGCCAGAACATTTATGAGGGAAGCCGGGATGGTTCAGTTGGTTAAGCGCTCGCTTTGCAGCCCCAGGGACAAAGGATCGAGTCCCAGCCCTGGCCTGTGTGGACCCATATGCTGAACTGGGGTGTGCTTCCCATGTGGGAGGCCCCCAGTTCTGTTCTCATCCCCACCCCCAAGTTTGGTCCATGGCTTGAGGAGACATGCCTCCCATGCAGCAAGCCCCCAGCCCAATTCCCACTTTGTGTGGCATCCACCTACCTGTGTAGAAAACTCAAAAATTGATGACGTACACCTATGGAGATTTCTCTGGGCCTACCCCTGTCTCTCTGTCTCTCTCAAAAACAATAAAATAAATCTTAAAAAAAAACATTTATGGCACAATTTTTGATGTTAGTTAATATAACACATTTAACTATTTGTTCTTGTTGTTTAAAGTATTCCCATTTCAAACGGCCCTGTGTTAAAATGCAGAGCTACCATAAAAGGTATAGGAGCAGATAATTCATTAAAACATTAGCAATTTGTATTATCTGAAATATTCTGATCTAAAACTAATTGTTTGGAATTAGGAGAGAAGAGCTAAGCTTTAATGTGGGGCAGAAGAGAGAGAATCCTGTTAAATATGAAAGAGTCAAACTTATAAATGCAGTACTGGATGCCAAAAATTAAGAAGAGATCAATGATTGGCTTGAGACAGGGCAATCTCCAAGCCTTCAAAAAAAAGATGTGAGAATCATAAGTCAATTTTCTATGCTTGCCTGAGCTAATTTTCCTCGCTCTAATTATATACAAAACATCAAATGCATTAACCCTCCTCCAACATGGAAACAGACCTCATTAAGTATGTATTGCTCAAGCGAATGAAATTCTTAAAAGGATCTGTACATTTTACTCACTTATACTTTAAGCTTAACTTTTCTAAATATGTTTCAAAATTGTATAAAAATAGAATGTGTTGATAAAGTCAATAACAATAACCATAAAAAATAAATAAATAAATATTGAGTAGTAAGAAATGCTGAAATGATAAGCATCTTTCTTACTGATAAATGTTGGCAAGATGGCAGCAGTACCTTTACTAATGGAACCATACAATCATAAAATATTTCATGCATAAATATACAAAATAAAATTATCATTTTCTAGGAAGGAAAACACTTCAAAATTATAGTGTGCACAGCTCTAAATTATTCTATAAACGAATTCCAAAAAATTGTTTACCAGATGGTTATATTTAAGATGCCACTCAAGCTTTCTTAGTACTTTAAAGGTGGAGTTACCTGTGCACAAAACTGTTGATAGTAAGAAAAAGAAAAGACCTACATTTTCAAAGATGACTAAGTGCTTGATGTAACAAAAAACAAACAAACAAAATAATACAAAGGCACTTTACAGCTAAGCAATATGTATACACAACAGGCAAATTAATGTTTTAATTATTTATCAGGCTTACTTTCATATAAGCAACTCTCAGGCATCATAATCTAAAAATTCTTTATCTTTATCATGATTGCAGTTTTGATTGTCATCAAATACACTCACTTCACCCTGCTTCCTCTCAGAGCAGCAACATAGTATATGGTTAAGAGTACAGAACCTAGAGTCAGACTGCCTGCATTGATAGCCTGAATTTGTGACTTTAGGCAAGATATTGAAATTCTTGTGTCTCCTTTTCTGTGCTTATAAAACACAGGGAAAATGACAACTATAATTTTATAGGGTTTTTGACAATTAGATTGATGCAATGCCTGACATAGGAAGTGCTAAGTGGGCTTTAGCTATTAATGTTGTAATAGGAGGAATGGTAAAAGTTTGTTAAACAGATTGAAGAAGTCACTTCTAGAAAACACTGTTAGCATGTGCAGTGGCCGATTTCATAGACAACACCTTAGAAGTTACTGTAAAAAAATGTGTGCGAGTGTGTGTGTGCATGCATTTTCTTCCTCTCAATCTCTAGACTGTCTACATAAGAACTTGTTTGGAGAGTGGTACATAATATTTGACCATGTATTTTCCTTGAGAAACAATTTTCCCCTAAATTCAACTGCTCTATGATAGTCCAAGTGAGCCAGCACTCCTAAAGATCCACATAGGAGGAAAACAACATGCAAGTGAAACAAAATCTGAAAGATATGAAACATAAAATATATCATCTCATTCCTGATTAAAGCAAAGATTTAGAGTGATGGTGGTCTCTACATCCAGATGAAACCAATTTAATAATAAATACTTCTACCTTAGCATTGAAAACATTGAGCATTACAAATCATAATGTCACTTCAAAGATAGAGTATTGATGTATTATATAATAAAGCAGTGGTGTCCAATCTTGTTGCTTCCCTGGGCCACATTGGAAGAAAAAATGTTTTGGTCCATACATAAAATATAATACACTATAACTAATAATGATAGATGATGAGCTAGGCAAAAAAAAACAAAAACAAAACAAAACAAACTAGAAATGTTTTAAGAAAGTTTACAAATTTGTATTGGACCACATTCAAAGCCATTCTGGGCCGCAGGTTGGACAACTTTGGACTAAAGGTTTGTAAAGGCACACTCTTTATACACACAAAAAAAATGCTCAAAAAAAATTTGAAACAGACTTCAAGGAATGTAGCACAACCTGTTTCCAAGAAACAGAAGCATCAAATAAGCAATCTTTGATACTGTAAAACAAAATGAGGAAATTAAAGATACCATTTAATTCTCCATGCTCTTTTCTCTTCTACTTTTGCTTTTACTGATCCTAACCTGGAGCTCCCTTCCTGACCTTCTAAGCTTTCTTAATGGATGATTCTTACTCACTGTTGCTGAGCACTCAAACTTTGGCTTTGCTATTCTCCCAAGAGGTCACATGTCGGTGAAAAACCCACATTTGTGCTCTGTAGTACCCTGAGCTTCCTGTACTTGTTCATATCCTCATACATAGAAACTCTTTAAAGCCAAAGTCATTCATATTTTGTTTACAGTAGTATCACCAGAGCCATCCTTGAGTCAATGTTCAATAAATATTAATTAAAGAAGAGGAGGAGAGAGGGAGAAGGGGAAGAGGAGGAATGGAGGCTGGAAAATGGACAAATAAGGCCTCTTTCATTTCAACAAGGCAAAGCTGCAGAAACCTCAAAAACAGGGTGCCATGTGATCCCAGACTTGGCCGCAGCACAAAGTGAGGAAACTTCTTTATATTAGTGCATAAGGGCAGTTCAACCATCTTGCTTAACCACCTGAATTTAGTTTTTACATCTTGTTTTAATGGCAAAGCTGGAAAAAAATTTCTCATACCAGCTTACTTTATTTGCCAGAGTTCTCTCAAGCCTGAATATAAAAATATCTTTAAAACACTTTAACCCTCTAAAATAACAGTGGAGAAAAAAAGGCTGTGTGCAAAAAGAATTAATAATTCCTTTTGGTGATAATTAATTTTAAAATTGGTGATATTATTTTTTGTTTTTGTTGTTATTGTTGTTGTTTTTAGAAAGCTTTCTACTAAGGAAGGAACATAGAAAGTGGTCTATCTTACTCGCTAAGATGTGTGGTTATATATATATATATTGTGTCATGACGAGATTGATCCAGAAAACAAATATTTCTATCAACTATCCTGTTATGAATTCTTTTTAAAGTAAAATATTTAAATGAGTAATTTAATACTTCTAATTGTTTAGGTTTTTCTTTAAATTCAGACCTATGTAGTATACATTTTTCATTTATGCTATTTTTATCTGGATGAACACAAAGACCCATAAATATGGTCAGTAAGTGAATAGGGCCTGATCTGCTATTGCACACACATGATTCTTCTCTTTATAGTACTGTCTTAATACTTCAAACTAAGTTTTATATTCATCTGTGATACCTCATTTATCTTGACTTGGAATATCATAGTGGCCCACCCAACTTTTATCACCCCAGTCTTAGAAGAACCCCAATAATAGGTAGTAGTCAACCCTGTTTTTTATTCCAAAGTGGAATCTTAATTGGTCTATGTCATCAAACTGTACAAAACAATCAGTCCCTTGGTCTTGTGAATCAAAATTTTAGGAGCTCAAAAATTATATAATTTGGAGGCTATCTTTTGAGAATATAATGCAAATAAATACAAACTATGTATGGCTAAATATTCATTTAAAATAAAATAATACAAATATATATGAAATATGTATGGTTTAATATTCATTAAAAATGAAAATTCATAACAAATTTAAAAATTTTATAGCTGACTAAAAATAATATCACATAATAAAATATAGAAAACTAATACAATTCTAATGAACTGTCTAATTCCATCTCAACATTTTTCTTCCTTTTCAAAAGTATAGCCCTTGATTATAAAGCTACTTCATATAAAATAATTTTATAATATCATTTCCTATAGAAAGAATAAAAATATATTTCAGCCTTTCATCCAGCAAAGTTAAAAATCAAACTTGGTTTTTATTGTTGATAATCACATGTTTTTTTTAGTTCTGCTACAGGCATGTACCTTATAAGAGAAGAATTCTGCTAAATTCTATTTCATATAATTCCCATCAAAAAGGAAAAAAGTATAATATTTATTTATACTTATATATTCTACAATATGAAATGTATTTCACACAAGAATAATCCTCCATTCTAATATTATATATGAGAATTCAACTGTTAGCTAACAATTTAACTCTTTTGATATTGAAAAAGTATTTTGTAGACTATTTCTTATGTACTACATTCTAAATTTTTTTTTATTGTTTTTGACAAAGAGAGAGGGAGAGAGAGAGATACAGAGACAGAGAGAGAACTGAACTGGGGGCACTCCCCAGTTGAGCATGTGGGTCCGCACGGGCCGGGGCCTGGATTCAATCCTCGGTCCCCGGCACTGCAAAGTGAGTGCTTAAAGCACTGAGCCATCCCGGCTTCCCTATGTACTACATTCTAAATCTTTTTCTTTGCACCACTATCCATATCCTTCCACTGCCAAATACCATGAGGTATATTCATATCACAATTCAATCTAAACACAGTAGGCAGGCAGCAAACTGGAAGGCTAGCAAAACCTTAACTGTATTAATCATAGTTGAAGGTGACTGCAGAACCACATAATTATGTCCCATTGACCCCAAATTCAGTGAGCTTCCAACTCAAATTCTCCTTAACAGGATCCCCCAAAATATCCAAAACTTGCACACCACTTGAAATAGAGGGTAGTGTGAGGGAAAGAATATCAAAGTTCAAAGACACAGCAATATTCACTAATTGAGGTTAAAACATTTTATTTTGCAAATTTTACAAAAAACAATATAAACATGATTCCATTGTAAGGGCCCTTTTTAGGACCTCTTAGGAAAAGCTCATACAACTAATGAGCCTAAAACTTCATTGTCTTGAACTAAATCCACCTCTGTTTCTGGTGATTGTATCTGGCCCAGATTTGGGTATGACACCCAATTCTCTAAATTGACCAGTCTAAGTGAAGAGAAGTACTATGATTTTATGCATTGAAGAGAGGTGATGTAAAGAAAATATCTCTTGCAACCGTGGGGAAACTGGCCAGGGTAAATTAAAGCAATCAGATTAGATATGAAAAGGACCAAAATTCTTAGAGCAATCTTTAGTAAATTTTCATACAGTCCCTGGAGCTTATCCTATTATATCTTTGGATTTATTCTTATCAGGAAAAGGCTGTTTAAGTAATTTCCATTCGAACTTTCAGTTACTTAGCACTGAAATAGTCCTAATGGGTGAATACAATTAATTTACATTAGTTCTAAATAGCTTATTGTTTGAATAAAGCTACTTTTATGTTATCACTCAGATACAATTCTCAACTATAAAATTATCCTATTTATAAATTATTGTAAACTGTATTGAACTGCAGAACTACCACAAGGGGCATAGATTTTTCTTCAAATGATAGAAAGATTTAAAAACTTCTGCTATTTTCTAAGTATGATAGTAATAGTTTCAACAATATTTAAGTAAATAAATATATCTGTATTAGAATTTAAATTTGTATCTTATTCAGTATAAATGATCCCTTCAAAGAAATATTTTAAAGAAAATTTAAAATATATTTTAAGAGAAGTTTTGTTTAAAGAAAAACATAGATTCCAGAATATTTTAAAAAAAATTTTCAAAGTTCAAAAATAAAGCTTAAGGCGATGCCATGGGAGAGTTCAACAGGTTGAGCACTTGCCTTGCAATCGTGAGGTCTGGGGATCAAATCCCAGCTTGTTCTGTGCAAACCCATAGGCTGACTGCAGTGCAGCTGATAACCACTAGGATGGCTCAGCGGTGAAGGTTCTCACTTTCCATACAGGAGGCCCCCAGTTCAGTGCCCACGCTGCACAGCCCCACATCCACCTGTACGAAATGAAACTATCACAACTAATGATGTGAAACTATAGAGACTGCTCTGGGCCCTCTTCACTTCTCTCTCACTCTCTCACACCTCTCAAAACAATAAAATAACTCTTAAAAAAAAATTAAGTGTGTCACACAAGCATTAAAGTGTTTTCCCATTGATGAGATATGTGTTAAAACTTTGCACATCTCAGTTAGGACACATTTCAAAGTATAAGGCTGAAAAATAATTTCTCCTTTAATTATTAGCAGAAAAAAATAAATAAATAAAAAATACTAAGGGAAGCCAGGATGGCTCAGTGGGTTAAGTGTTCACTTTGCAGAAGCAGGGACCGGGGATTAAATCCCAGCCCATGTGGAACCATATGCTGAAATGGGAGCTCACCCAGTTCAGTTCTCTCTCTGTCTCTGTATTTCTCTCTCTCTCTCTCCCTCTGTCAAAAATAAATAAATAAATAAAAATATATTAAAAAATAATAATAATTTGCTTAAGACTCAAAGCTCATTTAAAGTTGTGTTCCTGAATAGCTACTATCTACTATCTTTTGATTTACAATTACTAAAGTTCTAGGAATGTCCCAGGAAGGAGACATCAAGCACGTAACTCAGAGTTAGAGAGAAAAATGATTTAAAAGTACCAAGAGGAATATATAGTTTTGTTTAATGATTTCAAATGAACATAATAAAAGGTATTTTCAGGAAACATTAAAATTCTATGACAGGCAAACAAAAAAAGGTAAAAAGTAATACCCAGAGAAATACTAACTAGTTTGGATCAATAGAAATTTTCTCTTTACTATAGAAATAGTTTACACCTTGAAGTTCGCTGGCTGGGTAATGAAGTACTACTAATGAATTGAGACAAGGAAAGAGAAAGTGTTTCATAGTCTTTGATACCACATTTCTATTCCATATGCTTTACATTTCCCAAATGTTTTCTATTGTTAGGAAACTGTTGGCACTGTTTTATTGTTGTTGTTGTTTCAATGGCTTCAGCTTGTGTTTTTTCCCCTTTATTCTCATTATGATATCCACTTAGAGAGGCCTTCCAGAGTCATAAAAAGAACAACTTAGTATTTTGTTTCTAAATAGATGACATATTTATAGATGTTTTTATGTCTATACCTTAATTACTAAAATATACAAAAATTTCTGCAAGAAAGACTGAATTTTACACTTTTCATACAGGTGTTTGGCACTCATTCTGCAAATCCACAAGGGGCAATCGTGTTTAAAACCATCTTGGTTTTCCAAAATGTTGTGTAACAATTGTAGGCAAAATGTGTTTGACTCAATTATATTTTCATGTGTCTCAGTCTTTTTATGATAATGATGTCTTTTTATTAGTGATTTGTGCTTGCTGTCCAAAGAACTATAGTTGAGTAGTTGGACAATACAAATTATGATTGCAAAGAAATAATTTTTTTTTTCTGTATCTCCATTCATTTTTATTACCTCATTTAGTACACAAAACTTATTTGACCTAATTCCTAAACTCAGAGGGTTTTCAGTCTAGCTTGGGAGATAAGACAATATAATGATAAGCTAAGAAAGTGATAGCATGTGCCTATAAACAGGTTGTTAGAACACAAGAGAGGATAAGCAGGTATTCAGTAATCCCTTGTTTATTTTTTTAATTATATTTTATCTAAATAAATAGAGAATAATATAATAAATACCCACATTCCTACCCTTTAATTTTGTTAATTGATATTTTTGTATCTTATATTTAGATCATTTAAATAGCAATACAATATTACAGATACATATTAAATCTATTCAGCTATTGTCCCCAACCCATTTCTCTTTCTTCCTTTCTTTGATATGACAACCATCCTGATGAATCCACTCCTACGCAAGTGTGTGTGCCAGTTTTGACCATCCATTGCTAAAGATCAAGCCTCTTCAACAACTGGTAGATGAAACCAAGCCTCTAGAGATTCTACATAATAACTTGAGCTAAGCTCAGTTGGCTAGTGGTTCTAAACTCAACTAGGTTCACTTTATGTGGCTGCCATTATCTGATGGCTACACTTTGACTTGGATGGTCATGATCACCTCACTCACATGCCTAGCAGCTTGTGCTCAAATCTTGTGCACTTTGATTTTCCTCTAAATGTCCTCTTATCCTTTTCAAAGCAAATTGGATTTCTTTTTTTATATTTTTTAAAATTCTATATTTGTTTGAGAGAATGTGAGAGGAAGAGGGAGAAGGAAAGACGGAGGGATACTGAAAGGAATAGAGGTAGAAGCCCAGAGCAGTCTCCATCATTAGCTGTGACATGGTTTCATTCCACACAGGTGGATGTGGGGCCTCGAGGAGTCAGAACTGAACTGGGGACCTCTTGCATGGGAAGCAGGAACCCTCACCAAGAGCCATCCTAAAAGCTAGGATGTGCCACAGTTTAGCACTTGAGGTTTGCATGGGCCAGGGCCAAGAATTGAACCCCAGACCTCAGGATTTCAAGGGAAGGACTCAAACTGCTGAGCTATCCTGGTATCCCTGGGCTTCTTATATGACATTTTTAGGATACTCTTCCAAAAGGGCAAATACAACTGCAAATTGTCTTAAGGCCTAAGCTCCAGAACTCATTCAACTGTCATTTCTGCTGTATTCTATGGTTTAAACAAGTTCCTATGGCCAACTGAAATTCTGTGGATGAAAGAATAGATTCCACCTCTTTATAGGATAAACTACTAAATACTGTGGGTTTTTAAATCTACCACAGGGCTGTCATATTGCTGGCAACTTTCAGACAAAAACACAAAAATAATTTCAAAAATTATTTTTATGAACTAGAGAGAAAAATCAGTCAAAGGATTAAGAAAATTAAGAAAACACTTATGGGAAAATTTATTTCTATATGCAAATTTAATTATAGAATTTATGCCATTCAACCAATAGAAGAGTATCTGTCGTCTAGTATGGTTGAGATATAAAGATTGTTGTGTTAGTAATAAAGAAATTTTAAATATAGAAGGTTGGTTATAAATAAAAAGTAAAGCAGTTTTCTATCCCTGTAGGTCTAAGAAACAACTTTACTATAAAATGCTAAGATATATATTTCTTTTCTTCTTTTTTTAAAAAAGATTTATTTATTGTTTTTGACAGAGAGAGAGAGAGATACAGAGTCAGAGACAGAAAGAAGGGGGAAGGCCCAGAACAGTATCCATAGTTGCACATCATTGGTTTTTCCACATAGTTTCATTCCATAGGTGGGTGGGGCTGCAAAGGGCAGGAACTGGGCCAGGGTTTCCCCCCAGTGAGAACTGAACTGGGGGTACTCCCCAGTCTAGCATATGGGTCCGCACAGGTCGGGGCCGGGATTCGATCCTTAGTCCCCGGGGTTGCAAAGTGAGCGCCTAACCCACTGAGCCATCCCAGCTTCCCCAAGATATATATTTCAATTGAGCAGTTTGGGACCTAAATATGGTGATGTTTTAATCAGATGAGCAAGGTACCCTTGTGTGCATTCAATGTGTTGTGTTATCAATGTTAAAGGCAGAGAACTGCAAATTGGATAAAAATTGATGCAGTATATACTTTCCATTTTTGTAGAGACACCCACATTAGCATAAAAAATGTGAAGGCATATATAGGCCACTTGTATTTCTATGTAGAACTTCTCATAATGATCATATATTTATGGCTAAGCACATTTTCAACTGACAGAAATTTTAAACGAGATGCAAGTTCAACAAATATTTCTAATGAGAGTTTGCCACTTGGAATTCAAATTTCAATTCTAACTATTGCAAATTTAACAGTTCATTATTCATGGAAAGAATTGTAGGTGTGTATTTACCACCTTGACAGAATAATTATGGATGATGAGAAAAACAGCAAGTGCAAAAATTAATGACCATTTTAATTTTTTTGAAGAAAATATGATTAGTTTCTTTTCAAGTAACTTTAAAAATATCATTGTCAGACAAAATTGCAGCTGTAGGTTGTCAGTCATGGTGAAGATTTAGTTGAATGCACCTCCAGGATTTTAAACAAATTTATCGTGTTATCAAGAAAGTATATGGGTCTCTAAGCTAATTAAAAATATGGTTAATATAAAAATGAAGTCATGAAAATGTGCATCACTGATTTAAAGAAGTTTAAAAATCAATAAAGCTTAGTTAATTGAAAATGCTAACCTGTGTAATTTGAATAATGTTCAGAAAACTTTTTTTAAGTACTCCAATAAAGTGCAATCAAGCCTCCTTAAAATTAAGGTATCATCTACAATATCATGAATTAGCTGTAAAAATGCATAAGTTTATGCTCCACCCAAACACTATCTATTAACACAGATTTCTGCAGATTAAGTTAATAGAAAAATTGTTTTGTATGTTTTCCCCAAATAACAGCTCTTATCAAGTGAATGAAAAAAGAGGTCACATTGGCCTGTAGGATTCTGTGGTATTAAAACAATGTTTCTTTGAAATCTCTTTCCTTATTATCTCAAGAAGCACAAATCCTATAACATACCAGATAAATTATCTGGCATTCTTTCTAACAGTAAAAATCAATTGTCCTTGCCTTCATGAAATTGCAGGCCACTTTCTGCCTTTGAAAGCCTTCTCTCTGCATCTCTTTTATTAATAACATGTCATAGTTTAACACACATTTTCTTAATTCTGATCTCAAAATCTATTTCCTCTAGAAGCATTTACTATTTAAACTGTATTACTTTGTGATTATTCCAACTATATTTTGAGACAAATTGTGGTAGAATGTAAAAAAAAATTAGTTTAGACATGTTTTCAAATCTATTTACATATATTTAAAACCAATTATTTCAGATTAGAGTGCAGACATATAGCTTATAATTCTTTTGTAAACTTTTTAACAAATGTAGAATCACTCTGAATAATTAAACACAAATGTGAGCATAAACCTATTGTGCATGTACATATATGTTTAAGTTAAATTTCAGAAAAGCAATGCTTCCTTTAAATGACATTGACAATAAATATGAATTGATATTGAACTCAACGTGTTAGAAGCCCTACCAAGTAAGGTAGGTGATATGTGAATATAATCTTTTTTTTTTTAATAGATTATTACTGCTACACATATGTAGACATTGAATTGAAAGTTGAAGAATGAAAGTAATGATGAATATTTGATTTTCTACTTGACCCAATCCAATATTTAGAGCAGTATTTTATGGCATGATTGTCTAAATTACAAAACTATTCCAGCAAGATCATACAGCTTTTTCTACCTTTCCAAAATTCCTGCCTTTCATACTTGTTCCTCTTAGTATTTAACATATAGTCTCACCATAATTATTAACAGCAAATAGTGGTCTAAAGAAGAAATTGTTTGTAAGTTTTCCTATGGAAGCCTGTTTGCATACTCATTCAAAGAATTGTTTTCTTTAGATTGTACCCATTGCTTCAGCTTTCCTTTGTGTGGTTCATAGTTAAGAGGATGAAACAAACTTGCCTTGAAATCAAACCCTGGTCTCCTATGGGAGACTGAAGTCTGCACTGCCTCTGCTGTCAACTTGTGTATTTCAAAGATAGACCCTGTTGATTGTCTACACAGCATCTATTTCATCCTTCCTCTACCGTGTTTGAATTCATTTTCTAAATTCAATCTCTGCCCCATGTGACTAAGGGGAAGGTAATCTTCATTCCTAACCACAGGGAGATATTCTAATAAATCAGTGCTAATCCTATAAATCTCATCCCCTTAATCACTATATTCTCACGATTGGATATTTTACCAAATTCTGGCCAATGATATGCAAAGAAATTCTTTGAGGGGCTCCGGGAATAGTTTCCCCTATTTTTCTTTCTACACATACCTGATTATGGCACCTGCAAAGGCTGCGAATTCCCTACGGCCAGCCTGATCATAGCCACCCTGTGGAGAAGGGCAGAGCCAAAAGAACTGCAGAAATGTGAACACTGTGCTTGGATGGTACTGCCTCAGGACTATTGTTATGCAAAAGACCATCCCTCTCACTGTTTAAATCATTTGCATTCCAAATCCACACAGTGAGCTTGCAGAGGTATTTTTATTTTCTTTTTTCTTTTTCAAAACTTAATGGCAACAGTCCTCAGGAATCTCATTTTTTGAAAATTAGAAGACTTCAAGGTGACCTTATTTTTCTCTGGTTGTTCTCAAGTAGGTTTCTCACATGATAAGTTAATACATCAGTGTATCAACTACAGTCACTACACAGCCTCTACTCAGGTCTTGCTCTGCTCCTTATTTTGTTTGTCCAGTTTCTCTTCCCTCTAAGCTGCACAGACAAGCATCAACACTGATGCTGTCCATCAGTAAATCGATAATACTCATGCCAAAGTTGTCATCTCTGAACAATGCCAAGGTATTCAGTCCTCCAGCTGTGTTGCAGCATTCTGGGCAGAGAGGCAAAAATCATTCAGTTCCTCAGTTCTGTATCATACGTGTTTCTTCATTCCCGGAGCAGTTCTGATTTTGTCCAAAATTGTTCTGCCCATTTCTGCCTTTAATTCCTCCATCAATCAGAGCTCAGAGTCAGGCCATATAAAAAAAAAAACAGAATGCATTTTTATCATTGCTGTCCTGATCTCACCCCTCTCGTTTCCCAATTAAAATGAAAACATTCTAATGGATTCAAGCACACACTGTGAGAAGGGTGAGGGTGCTGACATTGAAGGCATTGGTTATTGTAATTTTGAACCAACCCCACCGAGCTGCAAAAATTAGAAAAGCAGTTTTCATGGCTGGGTGTTTTTTCCATTAAAATGGCTATTTATTTTTTCTTGTTTTTACAAATGCTGCTTGCGTAAGTACCTTAAGGCAATTTCCAAATCTTTCTTCAATTTAATTAGATTTTTAAAACACTCAAAATAGCAAGACTAACAAAGATAATTTCAACGTAGGACACATTCTGAATAAAAACATGCTCACAAACTCCATGTTTATAGATCTGAAATGGTCATTCCAACTGAAATACCATCATTTCAGTCAGCCTACTAAATTCCTTTTTATGCCCTGAGTCAATTACTGTCATCTCAACCTCATTGCAACTGAACATCAGAATATTTATGGAATAAATCCATATGGAAGCATGTTGTCCAGAACAACTTGGTAACAGGGACTGCAAGCTTACTATTTATAGGGGCTATGCAGATAACATAAATGAGCAAGCCATGTAAGGTAGCCTGGGTAAAGTAGAAAGCTTGTACCTAGTCTAGGGGAGACTGTGTCCTATATAAAAGGGGCTGCCATTGCTCAGCTTTAGTTCATAGATCCCAGATAGGACTATATATGTATTGTCATACCTTCAGGTTTTTCAAAAGAAGCTGTAATTTCAGGATTGTATGTAAAGTCTTTAGCTTTCTCAATATTGACTACTTTTTCAAAATGTTCCAAAATACTATATGGAAATGCAAATCAAAACCACATTGAGATGTAACTTTATACTCCTTAAAATGGCTGCAATAAAGAAAAAACAAAACAAAATAAGTGTTAACAATGAGGTAGAGAATTTGTTATCCTTGTGCATTTCTGTTGGCAATGTAAAATGATACACCTCTTATGAAAAGAGTTTGATTGTTCCTCACACACATGCACACACAGTTACCATAGTATTACTATATGATTCAGCTATTTTACTTCTAGGCACATACCCAAAAGTATTGAAAGCAGGGAATCAAACAGATATTTGTATACCAGTATTCACACTGGCATTATTCAAAACAGACAAATGTGGAAACAACCCAAATGTACAAGTGAATAAATGAACAAAATTTGGTACATACAAGGGCTGTCTAGAAAGTATCCAGCCATGTCACCATTCTTGTTATATTTACAATTGCTGTTTTTTTCTGGACAACCCTTGTACATACATTGGAATATTAGCCAGTCTTAAAAAAGGAATGAAATTTTGACACATGCTACAACATAGTTAACACTTAAAAACACTATGCTAAATAAAATAATCCAGGCACAAAAGGAAAAATATTGTATGATTTCACTTATATGAGGTACCTAGGAGAGTCAAATTCAGAGAGACAGAAGGTAAAATGGGATTTTCCAGGGGCTAGAATGGGAGGTAATGCATTATTTAACGCATAGACATTAAGTTTGAGATGATGAAAAAGTTTTGGAGATGGATAGTGGTGATGCTTGCACAATAATGTGAGTGTAGTTAATATCACCAAATAGTACATTTTAAATTATTAAAATGGTAAACTGTTTGTTGTTTTATATATATATCCATTATAAAAAACTATGTGTGCCTAACAAAACACATCCACAGGTTAGGTTTGGTCAAGGGTACACTGCATTTAGAAGCAGAATTGTACTAGAAGATTTAACATATAACTAATTATCTGCAGAAGATTAAACAGTTATAGAATGAATGAGGACATAATAAACTAAACTGTCATATACCAAATATATGGAGTGTTTATTCTATAGAAAATTTGCTTCTTTTAAAGCTATTCAGTGAGTATTTACAGAAATTGACTCCCTCATACCATAAGATCTCTGATAAAACTGTTAAACTTCAACCCAATCAGCCCCTAACTCTGATATAACCATCTTGAGGTTATATATATGCCCTTGAGGGAAATGGGTATTGATGAAGTAGATTCCAGCTTCTGATGATGAGCTTCGTGTTTGCAGGAATAAGATATGAAACTATAAGAGAATGAGACTTAACCACAAAGCAGTGCCTCTGAAATTGTCACATTACTACTTTCCATGTTTTCTGATGACCTGAGACCTGATCCTTTCACTTTCCTGTGGACAAGTTTTCATGGCAAACCCAGCATGGACAGGTTATGGTCAGAAAGGGGTCACTAATATTGCATATATTAACTTCTACATCTTTCCAGACTGGACTAATATCTCTTCTAGAAGTGAAGTCATTGAAACTTTGACTTTGTTTCAGAATTGCAAGTCTGAATATGGTTAGGATGACTTAACAGCTTTTCTGTGACTGATTGTACAAAAACTTTGAATTCTGAGAAATATTCTTGTAAATTGTCAAATTATAAACATTTTGTTTTTCTATGAAATCTCCTGTTTTTCTTAAAAGAGCTCATGTCAGTTTTTGCTCCTTGAAAGCAAAAAGACTGCCAAGATCAAGTTCAAATAGAATTCTCAATTGAATTCTGTCTAACCTTAAAAATTACTTTGCAATATATTAAAAGAATAAGAAAAATATAACAATATATTTTTTTAATTTAGAAAAACTAGATATTAATATTTGTTAAGCCACAGTAACTAAAACTTAAACAGGTGTTACAATAGTTTTCAAAATTAATATATGAAAATATAAATATATTAAGGTTAATAAAAATATGAATATTATAGTTGTTTCAAATAGCTCAGTCAGATGTCTATCTTAGATATTTCATAGAATAAATTGAAATAAAGAAAAATACTCTATTTTTTCTATTTTGTTAGAAAAGATTTAAAATGAGAAATACAAAGGCAGGCAAATGTGCAAGGAAAAAAACATACTCAAATACATAGTAACCAGCAGAATCCTTTAAGAAGCAATTGAGCAATTCCTATACAGATTCTCTAAAAATGTTTATAATTTTGACCCATTATTTCAATTTTAAGAAATCTATCTTAAGGATTTCTCCAAAAAGTATTTTTAAAAATTGTTTTCACAAGTTCATCCCCTCAAACAATATAGAGATCATCAATAAGAGAGCAATTAACTAATCTCTTTCCAAAGTGCATTTCATAGTAGGTTCATGTTATTTGAATAAAGGGTTTTGTGACCAAGAATATTAATAGATTATTTTAAACAGTTATCTTTATACTGAGCCTTCTTAGAACATTAAATGTTAATTAGCACTGTAAGTTCCCAAGAGGCACATTTCCTCAAAAAATTGTATCCCTAAGGCATTAAAAGGTACTGTACAAGGTCTGACAATTAAGTTAATAAACTCATCCTAGAACAAGTGCTACATACTGCATTGCTATTTATCACTATGGTTACCTTTGAAGTACTCCCCGTAGGAAGCTATGACTGGCTCCAGTGCCTAATTCAACCTTCAAAGCAATTTTGGAACTCTTTTTCTGGAATGGCCATCAGAGTTGTGGTCATATCACCCTTGATGTATTGAATGTCATCAAAATGTATTTTCATTCAGTATTGCCTTTATCTTTGGGTGGAGAAAAAAGTCATTGGGGCCAGATCAGGTGAGTAAAGAGTGTGTTCCAATACAGTGATTTGTTTACTGGCTAAAAACTCCCTCACAGGGGAGCCTGGATGGCTCAGCAGGTTGAACGCTCACTTTGCAGCCCTGGGGACTGAGGATCAAATCCGGCCCCAGCCTGTGCAGATCCATATACTGAACTGGGGTGTGCTGCCCATATGGGAGGCCCTCAATTTGGTTCTCACCCCCCAGCGTGGATCCTGGCTCAAGGGGTTGTGCCTCCCATTTAGAAGACCCACAGCCTAGTTCCTACCCTACACAGTCCTGCCCACCTGTGTAGAATAAAGCCATGTCAAAAACTGATGACACACAACTATGTAGATTGTTCTGAACCCTCCCCCTTCTCTCTGTCTCTGTCTCTGTCTCTCTGTCTCTGTCAAAAACAATAAAATAAATCTTAAAAAAAACCCAAAAAAAAACCAAACAAACAAACTAAAACTCCCTTACAGACAGTACCATGTGAGCCGGTGCATTGTCATGATGCAAGAGCCATGAATTGTTGATGAAAAGTTTAGGTCATTTTATCTAACATTTTCATGTAGCCTTTTCAGCATTTCCAAATAGCCAACTTTGTTGACTGTCCATATGGTACAAACTCATAATGAACAATATCTCTGATATCAACAGAACATTTTTGGTCATGGAGAATTGGCTGCCTTCCATTGTGTACTTTGACGCTTTGTTTTGGGGTTGTATTGGTACACCCATGTTTTATCACCAGTGATAGATAATGCAGCCCAAAACATCATCTTGCCTCTCCAAATGGACTTGGCAAACTTTGATCTCCTTTGCTTTTTGTTCCTCAGTGAACTCCTTCAGGACCATTTTTTGTACATACTTTTCTCTTGCCAAGATTTTCACATAAGAGTTTCCTAACTGTAATTCTATTGATGTTTACTTGGTCTGTTATGCTTCTCACAGTCAGCTGATGATTTTGATGCACAATTCAATGAATTTTTGCAATGTTTTCATCAGTTCTGCTCATTACTGGCCATCTGGACCTCTTCATCAGTGATGCTTACTTTCTCCTCAGAGAAACATTTAATCCATTTGTGCACTGCCATTTTCTTCATGGCATTATTCCCATAAACTTGGACTAACATGTCCCTGATTTCACTTCTACTGCCAACTTTAACAAGAAATTTAATGTTTGTTCATGGTTCTAATTCAAGCTCCAACATTGCAGTGGCACACAAAAACATGCAACAACAATAATGAATGCTACTCAGCAAGACACCACCACATGTCAACATGAACACAGTTGTGAGACACTGATAAACCATGGTTATAGAATCTTACCGAGTTCTTCGTACAGAGCTGCCAATGTAAGTGCATGGGGGCCAGTTTGCAAACTAAATTGTCAGACCTTGAATATGAAGAGTAACTAATTCTGTGGAAATTGCTTCTAATTCTTTTTATATTGAAAAACAAATGATGATGGGTTGAAAAGAGGTGACATTGAAATTAGAACAGGAATGTTATTTTGAATGCAGGGTAATATCTATTTTCTTTTTTTTTTAACTTTCTCTAATACATTTATAAAACTTTACCCAAAAGGAAATCAATAAATGAAAATTTTAAAAATTAACCTTTATTACTAATTTTAATACAGAAGTGAGATAATTACTCAAAATAACTAAAAGAAAAATGCAAAAACAAAAACAGAAACAAAACCAGTGTTAAATTGCACTATTTTCTGTATATGTGTGTGTATACATTATGTGTATAGATGTATGTGTGCAAGAGAAAGGAGGTTAAAATAGTCATATATATACATCACCTAGCTAAAAAAGACATGTTTTCTGGATCCTGATAACAACTAATTTGATTCCTTCTCTGATGTAGAAAATATATTGATTTTACTAAGAACTTCAATGCACTGTAATAAAAATAACTTGACATTTTGTTTAGCATCGAGATGTATAAAATTCAACACTATTTAGTTCCCTCCAGTAGAGAAGATGTCAGATATTTTACATTTAAATAGATGCAGAGAACCATGTGTTCTGAAAGTGAATGTGAATAGACTGATTATCAAATTGCTCATGAATTAAGACTCATTATTAGGTAGTCATGCTTTCATATTGTAATGATGATGTTAGTTTTATCTTCTTGTTTTTGTTTCAATTATAAATCCACTTTGTCTCACGTTGCAGAGGAGATTAGTTATTAGAACGGGGACATAGCAAGCCATAAATATTTCTCCATCAATCCTGTAGAATAGTTGCAGGAGAAGGAACTGAGGTATCATTAAAAGACATTAAAATTAATAAATTAATTATTACATTAACAAATCATTAGTAAGTTTTTAATCATTTATATAATTGATCATTAATTAAATGTTAAATTAACCATTAAAACCCACATTAAAACCAAATGGACTTCTTTTGAGGTGATAAAAGTAAAAGTATTCTATAATTGACTGTGGAGAGGATTCTACATATCTGTGAATTTACTAAAATCCATTTTATTGAACACAGTAAATGAGTGAATTGAATGATAACTGAATTGTATTGCAAAAAAGACCTGTGAAAAAACAACATGATGAGAAGACTGAATCTTGAGAAGTGTTCTGTAGTTTTGTAAACAGAAAAATCTCAACTTTGAAAACAAAGGCACTGCATCATTAAGAGCACTCAGTTTACTCACTGTTTTTTTGAAGGAAAAGCTACCTCTAAAATCATTCACTGGTGCGACGTCTGCTTCGATCCTGAACAGTTTTAGGCAAGTTTGTTAGTTTTTTATTTGAAACAAAAGAAAATACATGTAGGCAATATTTACATAAAACTTTTTGTCATAGTAAAGTAACTTTATTATACTAAGATGTGATATAATTTAATAACAGCTTTTAAAGGAGATTGTTTAAAACAGAGGTATCCAACCTTTTGACTTTTCTGAGCCACATTAGAAGCAGAAGATTTGTCATGGGCCATACGTAAAATATACTAACATTAACAATAGTTAATGTGCTAAAAAAGAAGAAGAAGGAGAAGGAGACAAAAGAAAAAAATTAAAATTGTGAAAAAAAACTCACAATATGTTAAGAACGTTTATAAATCTTTGTTGGGTTTCTGTCAGTCGTTCTGGTTTACATGTGGTCTAAGGGCTGTAGATTGGGCAAGCTTGGTTTAAAATGTTATTATTGGCCCATAGAATCCTGCTTACCAAATAATTTTTCTCTGGTAGTATATATTTTAGATATGATAAACTGCTTCACGTTCTCAGATATCTCACTTTATGTACAACCTGCCCACTTAATTCTCAGTATACTTGAAAATGCCTGCTGTGGTGAAGAAGTTCTTATTATGTTGTTATCCTTCTCTGTTGTACTGAATTTATACCAAATTTTTTTAAGATTTATTTTATTATTATTATTTTTTTTTTTTAAATATACTTTTATTTATTTTTGACAGAGAGAGAGTGAGAGAGAGAGATACAGAGAGAGAACCGAACTGGGGGAGCTCCCAGCTCAGCATATGGTTCCACACGGGCCAGGGCCAGGACCCGATCCTCAGTCCCTGGCACTGCAAAGTGAGCGCTCAACCCACTGAGCCATCCTGGCCTCCCCTATTTTATTATTTTTGACAGAGACAGAGAGAGACTGAGACAGAGAGAGATGAAGAGAAGAGGGAAAGCCCAGAGCAGTCTCCATAGTTGTATGTCATCAGTTTTTGACATGGCTTCATTACACACAGGTGGGTGGCGGCCATACGGGGTGGGAACTGGGCTGGGGGCCTCGCACATAGGAGGCACACCCCCTGGACCCAGAAGCTGAATGGGAGAGGTGGGGGAGGGAGAACCAAATTGGGGGCCTCCTGCATGGAAAGCATGCCCCAGATCAGCATATGGGTCTACACGGGCTGATTCCAGGATTCAATCTTCAGTCTCCAGGGCTGCAAAGCTAGTGCTTAACTTACTGAGCCATCCCAGATTCCCCTATACTATACTAATCTTTTTAAAACCATGACCTGAGAGTCTATCAATTGTAATTATAATTTTCTATTAGGAGTAATACCACATTTATTTGTGAAATAACCACAAATAAAATTAAGAAAATATATTTTATGATTTAAAAGTATGAACCACAGTTTATAGTATTTTGAGACTCTAAATTTTAAAAGCTACTTAGTAGAAATTGTAGGTAGGAAATATGCAGAACTAAGTGTTTTGATGAAGAGACACTTTGCCTTTTCTAATTATGTGATTCTGCACCCCAAATTTTATAAAATAAGTACATAGAATCCTGACTTTTATAGTAACCAAATCAATTAATCATTAGTTTATTGTCAAAAGCCAGTCAATAAATCAATCTTTAACTACTAATATTATAACTAGGTTCAAAAATGTAGCAGCACTTTACAGCCTTTAGAAATCAAATCAATTATATAGTTCAAAACCAATGTATGATTGTATATTTTCAAAATATTGATGATGTGGCTCTTTTTTTTAAGATATATATTCTGAATCTTAATTAAAATAAGAAAACAGAATTATTTATAGTTTGACCTAGAATTTAAAAATTACAGAGATATGTGCTTTGCTGATAGTAAAATGATTTTACATACAGAAGAATGACCAGCTATCTTGATATTGACAGTTTTTATCAGAGAAAGTTCCGGGCCTCATAAATCCTAAGGAGTCAGGATAGGTCTATTTCATGGTTCTTTAAATTATTGTATAAATTAAGCTCATTCACCACTAGACTTGATTTGTGTTTTCTAGTCCCAGTTTATTTAGGACACCTTTTCTATCTTTGTCTATATACTTAGGTGATCTTTAGCCTGACCCAGAATTTTATGCATGGCTAGAAAAAAATCCAGTCTTTTGGAAAAAAATGTATTATGTACCTATGATGGTTAATTTTTATGCGTCAACTTGACTGGGCTAAGAGATACCCAGACTTCTGGTAAAAAACTACCGGTATTTCTAGTTATGTCTGTGAATGTGTTTCTGACAGTGATTAGCATTTAAATTGATAGACTAAGTAAAAAATTATTAACTTCTTCAGTGTTATTGGGCATCATCTGATCTATTAAAGGTCTCAACAGAACAAAAGGGTGAAGGAAGAGTAAATTTGCTCTCTTTGCTTCAGCTGAATCTCCTATCTTGTGTCCTCACACATTAGTAATGCTGGTTCTTGAGCTTTCAGACTCTGCCTGGGACTTACATAGCTGTCTTCCCTGGTTCTCTGGCCATCAGGATTGGACTGAAACTATGCCACCAATTTTCTCAGGCCTTCAGTTTGCAGATGGCAGGTCATGGGACTTCTCAGCCCACATAATCTCAGCCTTCCATAAGTATGTAAGCCAATACCTCATGATCACACTGACCAAATGTACCATTTTAAACAAAACAGAAACAATTGTACTGTCCCATTTCTAATGCTATATGTGGTTTACCTAGTCTCACTAAGCTAAATTTAAGGTGTCAGTAAGCTAACCATACATACCATTTGATACAGATCAGTACTGTTGTCTTCTGTCCTGTTTAAAATGGTATGTCTGGTCAGCCTACTCATGATAAACCTTTATCTCTATATCCATCTATCCATCTATATTTATACATCTTATTAATTCTTTTTCTCTGGAGAATGCTGACTCATACCGCATGTAATAGGTACAAGACATCTTAGCAGTAGACATAACCAACAGTGCATCATTAATCTTGCATTCTAAAGGTGGAGAAAGGTGGACAGACAACAAACAAATTATCATATATACAACAGTGTATCAGTGAAACAGGAAAATTTTGTTTCTTGCCTAGTCTCTGGACGTTTGAGGTACTTTGTCTCAAGCACTTGAGAATGAGGATATGGACTCCACAGGAAAGGTTAAGCAGAAGTTTATTGGAAAGAAGTAAAGCTCTCCATGGAGAAGGGGCACCCAAAAATGGAATGCTTGCTGAAAAAAGGAAAGCTCTCTAATGAGAAAGGGCACCCAAAAGTGGAATGCCCATGCTATGACTGCAAGCCACTCCTTTTATACCTTTTATTTTACCCAAGGCCCCACTTTTATCTTTTGGTTCTTATGACTGTATGATCCACTTGAGTTTTTTGAAACAAAGCATCAAAGTTCTGGGTTTTATTGTTAACCCTTATCTCTAGATGATATGCCTGGTTGATGGGGTTGTCTTTCTCATTATAGGGGGTCTGGTCATTGGCCTTAGCGTCCTTTATCTTGTCTTTCAGTACCTGGTCACATTGCTCCAGATTCCTTAAGTATTGGCATTATGGTTACTGAGGCCTCCCTGACTCTAGTTTTGTTACCGTAACTTATCCTGTCTCATAAGTTAGCGATAAGTACTATAAAGAAAACTTGAGGAAGTCAGTGTAATGAAAGAGCTTTTGTTCAGGAAGAAGGATTATTTTAGCTAGAGTATCCAGAAAGGCATTTCTGAATGACGTAGAAGCATAAGTTAGAAAAGACTGGGAGAATAGCATTCCCGGCAAAATGAGATACAGCAAAAGCCTTCATGTAGCATTTTTCAAGAATAAGAATTGCAGTCCAGCTAGAGTATAATGAGCCAAAGAGAGAGAGTTTAGTGAATGTAAGGTGTTATAAGATTAATATATTCCCCAAAATGGATAGGTCAAAGTTCCTAACCCCTAATATCTCAAGATGTAACTGTTTGGCAGCAGTAAAAGTTCAAAAAAGTAATTAAGTTAAAATGAGGAAGGAAGGAAGGAAGGAAGGAAGGAAGGAAGGAAGAGAGGGAGGGAGGGAGGGAGGAAGGGAGGGAGGAAGGGTGGGTGGAAGGGAGGAAGGAAAAAAGAAATGTGTACAAAGTGGGCAGAAGTTCAAAACTCTGTGGAGAAGTACCATTCAGACAAAGTTCTGACAAGAGCAGAAATGTGAATTTATTGAATGACCAAACAATTTCACACTTTTGAGGAATTCTGAAGAGATGACAGAAGCAGTCCTCATTGGGTAAATTTTCAGTGAAAGTGACAAAGTGTCAGAGCCTGTGGTGCAAGTTGAAAAAAAGTCAGAACAGAGAGAGCACACCTGAAGTGCAAGTGCCTACCTGATCGATGTTCTTTTGGAGGAGGACACTGCTTCCAAGCAGCACCCCATGTAATCTTTTCTCACCACTCTCCTCCCACCATCCCATGAGGCCATGGATTCTTCCTGGTATAACAAAAGTTAAGTTTTTATTTTACATAATCTAAGCGTTTATCAATTTTTAAGTTTATTTCTCATGTAAAGTAATGATAGACAACCATGTATTTTTATGTATTGCCTTAAAATGTTCATTGTCTTAGCTACTGTTCATTTTTGGTAATCATTGTGCCTCCCAGAACCACTTAACGATGAGTTAAGTACAACTGTACTGCAGGGCAGAGGATATTAGATAGAAGGTTGAGTACATTGAATTATTCTGAGTTTTCAAATATTTTTTCTTAGAATGTAGATCATCTGTGTTTGCTAGGTGGTATGGAAGTTAGTCTTCTTCCCTCTCAGGGAGACTGACTAATAGTGGCTTTCTCTTCCTTGATGATTACATTTCAAAGGGATGGATCCTGGGTCCTTGAGGTTGTTCCTGGGTTAGAAAACCATCAAGAAGCTGGGAGACTTATATACATTTCAAAAAGGCAGAGAAAGAGTTAACAGTGGCAAGTTTTCTACAGTCAGTGTTCTAGGAAAAGAATATTCAAGGGCCCATAGTCAGTAAGAAGTCTGTCTGATGTTTAGTCAAACAGAGGGGAATATTAAAGCTTGTCTTGGTTAACTGTATGTTGTGGTCAGATTAAGCAATTTAATTGAATTTATTTCATAATCATTCTATATTTAATATAGTATGACTGTATAATTTTAGCTTTTGGTATATAATTTTCTTAAATTTACGTATATCTGCTAATTCTCTACACTTCTCTGTTCTTTTTTTTTATTTATTTATTTATTTTTTTTATATATTCTTTTTTTTGTTTGTTTGTTTGTTTTTATCTTTTCACATTTATAGAGAGAAATTATCTTTTTGTCTTCAGTGCATAGTTATTTCTATTTTACTTTTTGACAGATAGAGAGAGAGACAGAGACAGAGACAGCTAGAGAACCGAACTGTGGGAACTCCCCAGTTCAGCACGTGGGTCCTGCCTGGGCCGGAGCCGGGATTCGATCCT
>PVKE010004607.1:0-10232 GCA_004027555.1 Craseonycteris thonglongyai | reverse complement strand
GTTCTTATATAGTAATATTCAGAAGGAAATATCTTCAGATAAGGGATACATGGGCTTCATAGCTGAGCCTGTTTGTGACCCAAATCTGACATTTCACAGCTATGTAAATAACTTAAGTAAATAACATATTTTTTTCTTGTAAAATGGAGATAAGAATAGTCACCTCACACAGTCTCTAGCTGGACCTGACAAAATAGTACTGTAAATTGACTGACATGGTGACTAGCACATAGAAGTCTGCCACCAAATTAGTACTCATAAAACTTACAAATAGAGGTTAGATTAGAAAACTATAACAATTTTTCTGGAAAAGGAATAATGTTCTGTTTCCCCTTCTATCTTTTTCTCCCCTTCAAGCACACATAATTATGCTCTATATAGCTGAATATTTAGAACAAGGGCCTTGAAGTCATTAGTTTGGGAATTCCATTCCTTAGTGCCCAGTGACTTCTGTGACCTTAATTGAACTTCTGGGCCAGAGCTCCTCCATTTTTCAAATAGATACAATAATGGAAAGCATCTCTCCCTCACAAGAGTGCTTTTAGCAGTACTGGGGAAAAGAAAAAAAAAAAAAAAAGGTATTTTTAAAGCATAGAAGATGAAAGTACTGTTTTTATTAAATATATGATGAATTGTTGATAATTCATAGTCTACGATGTTATAAGAGTTGCTATCTTTAGGAAATAAAGACTCTCTTGAGAGTCCTGTCAAGAAGAAACTGTATAATAGCAATTGAATTACCTGTTAAATTGGAAATGTCATTGAGAAAACTCAGTATCCCTATGAAAAAAGAAGAAGCTATTATACTATATGTCAGTAGAATGCTTGTAACACTGGCAAGGAAGTTAGGTATTCTCATTTTTTGACAGTATCAATAAGAGGCAAGTGCTTCACTGAGACATAGCCAAGACATTTTCTTTTATAAAGCAATACCCTGTCACAGTTATATATATTTTTAAATTATTTAATTTAGTGTTTAAAAACTGAGGCCTTTTACCCACATTAAGAAATTAATACATACTAATTAATTTGTCTATGTTATATATTGATAACATATGCAATCAATAAATGTTTTAAAAATATACAAATGCTTAAGTGAATATGGAATAGAAGCTTCCCAAAGGTTACAAGTTTTCCTTTGTAAGTTGTAAAATTTCAACTTGAGAAGAGGTAAACTTTTTGTCTAAGATAAAAAAATGTATATTTTGATTTAAAAAAAATAATGTTTTAAATAAGATCAATACTTACTGAAAAGAAAATTGATGATCTTTGTAGCAGATTATGGTTAAAATATTGAATGTGTTAATTATAACTGATTTTTAAAAATTCTCGATGGTGACAAAATGTGTTGGATACTAGTTAAAAATTGTAAAGACATGGGATGCTGGAATGACTCAGCAGATTGAGCGCTCGTTTGCTGCCCCAGGCTCTGAGGATCATATTCTGGCCCCAGCTCATCCAGATCCATGTGCTGAACTGGGGTGTGCCCCCAGCTCTGTTCTCACTCAGGCGAGCTTCCCATGTGGGAGGCCCCCAGATCATGGGGGTGTACCTCTCATGCAGGAGGCCCCCAGCCCTGTCCCTGCACTGCACAGACTCGCACCCACCTGTGGAGTGAAACTATATTAGAAAACTAATGATATATAAGTATGGAGACTGCTCTGCGCCCTCCCCTTCTCTCTCTGTCCAAAACAAAAAAAAATAAATCTTTAAAAAAATTGTAAAGACAGACTTTAATGAGTAATAACTATTTCAATAGGGAAAAGATTGCAATGTGAACTAAACTCAAGTTTTATTATATATAATTATGTATAGAGTGATGACTGGGTGTTCTAAAGGGAAAATGAGGAAATAGGAAGGGAGCTGAAGAAAGTCAGTAAAATTAGGTGAGCAAAAATTTTCAAACAGTGGGTAGGGAAGAGTTGGCCCATGTAAAACCCACCTGGGTTTGCTAACTGATATTTATTGAAGTTCCTACCCTCCCACAGAAATTGGGAGAAAGGGCCCTATCTTCCAATGTTGGCTGGAACAAACAGTTAAATTCTTTTGGCAGCTTTAAGTTTTCTCAAGCAGACACTTTAAGGGAGGCTAAGGTCCTCTTAGGGATGCAGACTTGAGTTTTAGAAACTATGTTAGTGTTGCTCAAGTTTTTGTGGGCCAAAGTTGAGAAAAGGTCTCAGGGAAGACTGCATGACGTTTGGTCAAACAGAGAATCTTAGTTACTAAAAATACTAGGGATGCCTGGATAGCTCAACAGGTTGAGTGCTTGCCATGCAACCCCAAGGCCCAGGGATCAAACCTCAACTACAGCCTATGCAAACCCACATGCTGAACTGAAGCATAACTGTTAACCACCAGGATGGCAGTGAAGGTTCTCACCTCCCATGCAGGAGGCCCCCAGTTCCAGATCTGTCCCAAGTGGCCCCACATCCACCTGTGTGGAATCAAACTATATCACAATTAATGATGTATTTACAACTACAGACACTGCTCTGGGCCCTCCATCATTCTCTCTCTCTCTCTCTCTCTCTCTCTCTCTCTCTCTCTCTCTCTCTTACCTTCTTTCAAAAAACAACAAAAGAGATCTTAAAAACAAAACAAACAAACCAACAAAAAAAACCCCTGAAATTAGAAGTATAGCCATAAACCATGACTCTCTAAATTCTTCTACCAAATCCTGATTTGACACTGAATGACATAAATTCCTTCATTCTTTCATTAGATATTTATTAAATGATCAAGTTCCCATAAAGTACTAGAAACACAAAAAAAGATTAGATGTGATTGTCCCTCTTAATCAAGGGCCTACAGTCTAGATGAGAGTAAAAACTGTAAAATACTGTAGCTTATGACAGAAGTCTCTACAAGGTATAGCGTACGCATAAACAATGAGAAGTCAACTCTACCTGGCAGAGAAAAAGGACAGTGAATAATAATAAAGGAGGGTATATTAGAGGTGAACTTTGATGATTAGGTAGTTGTCTTCAAGTAGACAGGGACGTGAAAAAGTAGTGAATGCAGAGGTATCAGAATGAGCAAAACTGCAGCTACACAAAATTCTCAAGCACATCTGAGAAATGCATGTAGAAAAACAGAGTCCATGAATGGGACACATTCAAAAGAATGGGAGACAGTTTTTAAGTTAAGCAAATAGAAGTAGATGGTAAAGGAAAAGAAAATAGGTCATCATGTCACACTATCCTACATGAACAACAGTGTACCCAGGGTGCCACAGAAAACTCTTAGGAGTGCCATGGATTACTTTCAACTGCAGGAGGAAACACAGCTAGCAACATCTATGGAATACCATGCAGATTACCATGGTTAAATTGTTGAAACCTAACTGTTTAATAGATTAACCTGTTGGATGTTTATTTGCCTGAGGGGTGGTTTGAAGAAACTCACTGAGGCAGGAAAGGTTTCAGGAGCTAAGAATGTGTGGACAATTAGCCATAATGACTTGTAATTTTATTTTATTAAAAAAAGAAAAATAAAAATAAACAAATAAAAAGAAAAGAGAGTAAAACAGAAG
The DNA here is from genome assembly GCA_004027555.1 of Craseonycteris thonglongyai. Lineage (NCBI taxonomy): Eukaryota > Metazoa > Chordata > Mammalia > Chiroptera > Craseonycteridae > Craseonycteris > Craseonycteris thonglongyai. The sequence goes on along the minus strand of PVKE010004607.1, from coordinate 6,700 downwards.
AAGTTTAAGGAGAGGAACAAAATAGTCAAACGTTATTTGGAAAAGATCATTTGGACAGTAGTGAGGAGTATACTTTAAAGAGTTGCCATTTTGAAGGCACGAAGACTACTTAGATATTATAATTAGACAAGTAAGAAACATTGAGATGTCTAGTAAATGCTGGAATCCATAACTAAAGGAATAAGTGCTGTTATTTAGGCAAGTGGCTCTTAACTTCCTTATTGTTCCTTGGAAATGCTGGAAGCCTTTGGCAACACTCTTGAAATTATTAATTATATTATTACTTAGCTTTTTATTTAGTCACATTTTTTTAAGTTTTTATATTTCTTTTCATAGCTGTTTGAACAACATCATTTATAGTCTTACCCAAAACAACATTTTTGCATGTCTCAGTAAAACGATGTATTTAAAATACTTGGTTGATATTACACTACATCTTTTTTTTTTTAAGATTTATTTTTACTGTTTTTTTGACAGACAACTTCTCTCTAGAAGGGGGAGGGCCCAGAGCAGTCTCCATAGTTGACAGCATTAGTTTTCCATATAGTTTCACTCCACAGGTGGGCGCAGGGCTGCTCAGGGCTGGAACTGGGCTGGGAGCCTCCTGCATAGGCCCCGGCAAGAACTGAACTAGGGGCACACCCCAGTTCAGCATATGGGTCCACCTGGGCGGGGGCCAGGATTTGCACCTTGGTCTCCAGGGCCGCAAAGCGAGCCCTTAACCCATTGAGCCGTCCCAGCTTCCCCTACACTATGTCTTTAACTTAATTTACAAATAAAACTAATTTTTGACTAATCAAGAACCAATGACCTTCACTGAATAGCCTAATGGAAGCCAATATCAGAAATTTTTCCTTAGCACATATGACTCATATAATATCTTAACATCTGAGTACAATTCTTGGTTACCCGTGCACTGAAGCTTCCCTTCTTATTAAGAATCTTATTTGCAAGACCATTTTATGCGCTTTAGTAACCTGAGTCCTATATGAAAAGAGAGAGTTCAAAATATATTATTGCTTTATCGGGTGCTTTCTATGATCCAGGCACTCTTATAAACTTTTGACATGCATTTTACTTAATTCCTACACACACTCTATGGTGAAGTTGCCATTATTATCCTCACTTTACACATGAGTATGCTGAGTCACATGGATATTAAAGTAGACCTAAGATGCAAATTTCAGATGTTATGACTCCAGAGCCAATACAGTCTTAATAACCGTACTATCTCATCTATGTGAGAACAATACTTAAGTTTTGTGTTTTTTTAAACAATAGTTTTAATTTCAGCTTTAGTTTCATAAGAAAATTGAGGGGAAGATACAGAGATTTCCCATATACCTCCTCCCCTACCTATGCATAGACTTCCCCATTATTAACATCCTCCCCTAGAGTGGTACATTTGTTAAAATTGATTAACTTACATTGACACATCATAATTCAAGGTTCATAGTTTACCTTAAAGTTCACTTTTGGCGTTAGACATTACAAAGGTAATAGTGTGTATCCAACCATTGGTGCCATTCGTAGTTTCACAGCCCTAAAAAATCTTCTGTGCTCCTCTTCTTCATCCACCTCTGCCCCTAAGCACTGGCAAGCACTGATATTTTCTATTGTTTCATAGTTTCACCTTTCCCAGAATGTCATATAGTTGGAAAATACAGTCTATAGCTTTTTCAGATTGGCTTTTTATAAACCTAATATGCATTTAAGCTACTTCCATGTCTTTTCATGGCTTAATAACTCACTTCTTTTTAATGCTTAATAATATTCTATTGTGTGGATGTATCACAGTTTATTTATCCTTTTACCTACTGAAGGGCATCTTGGTTGCTTCCAAGTTTTGGCAATTATGAATAAAGATGCTATAAACATCTGTGTGCAGGTTTTTCTGTGGACATGAGTTTTCAGCCCCTTTGAGGAAATACCAAGGAGTGTTATTGCTTGATTTTATGGTTAGAGTTTGTTTAGTTTTGCAAAGAAAAAGAAAAAAGAAAGGAAGGAAGAAAGGAAGGAAGGAAGGGAGGAAGGAAGGAAGGAAGGAAACTGCCAAACTGTCTTCCAAAGTGTACCATTTTACCTCCGCACCAGCAATGAATGAGAGTTCTTGTTACTCTACATCCTCACCAACATTTGGTGTTGTCATTGTTCTGGATTGTTACAATTCTAATAGGTGTGTAGTGGTACCTTATTGTTTTTTGAATTTGCATTTCCCAGATAACATATGATGTGAAGCATCTTTTATATGCTTCTTTGCCATCTCTATACCTTCTCTGGTGAGGTGTCTGTTAAGGTCTTTTAGCTCTTTTTTAATATAGCCATATGTTTTCTTTCTGTCAAATTTTTAAAATTCTTTGTATATTTTATCAGATTTGTCTTTTGCAAATAATTTCTCCTTGTCTGTGACTTTTCTTCTCATTTTCTTTAGTAATTATTTACTTTAAGCATGAAGTTATATATACCTATTTGCAGAGATCTCTTTGACCTAAATTAATTTGATAAAAACATTGTTAATTTTATTTTAGAGTAAATATTATTGGGACTATAGAGAGATATGTTGCAAAAACATAAGCTTGACTTTGGTTGTGAGGGAGATTATATTCAAAAGGCATCCTCACTCACTGCTATGTTTTGGTATTAATAAATGGTATAATCCTTAGCTTTTATATTTTCAGTTCCTTCATATTTATTTCTAAGTTCTTTTATATTTATAACATCAGTTTCTTAATATGTATAAGCTCTTTGGTACTGATTGACATTGACAAATTCATGAAACACATTAACTTGAAATATTAATATATGGACACTATTGATATACCAGCCTAAACACCAGCATTCTAGTGCCCACCATCTGTGTTATTCCTTTATTACATTAAGGTTCTTAAGAGAAAGATTTGAAAAATAAATCAGAGATAATTAGAATATCGCATGATGACCATGATATTAGAGCAAAGAGAAGCAGAGGAAATTGGGATGCAATTCATTCAAGCGATGATAATTTCTAAATAATTATCACTGTCTTATAACAAAGTACATCTTTTAATACTCAGATGAGCAGGGGTTAGATAAGGTTGACAGTCATGTGTGTGATTGTAAACAAAGGGGAATATGTGGCATTTAGTCAGGGATAAGAGAAAATTATTTCTGGAATATACAAGTATTTTAAAATATCTAAATATTAATGGATTAATATAGAGATATAGAGAAATTATGAATGAGAACTGTAAGAAAAAATAAAACTTGTTTGTATCATGAATAAACATTGCACTAAAATGGCTTCTTAAAAGCATCCAAATGTTTTAAATTTATTTAGTTTTTTGATAGAATACAAGCCAAGAAATATAGTAGCTATAGCATTTACTTTGTCTTTTTCTCTCTCAGCAATACCCAAATACATAGCTTTTTTTTTTTTTTTTGTCTGTATCACCACATGAATGTTTTAGATCCACAAATGAGAGGCAAGGTGTGTGTGAGTCACCTCGCCACATTGAAGTCACGAGAAATATTTTCTACCAATCCATTATACTATTCAAGTCTACAGGCCTCAAACCTGCTTGCAGACTTGTAGCAATCCCAATCTAGTATTGATTTCACAAAACAAACAGGAACACCATTTTTCACTTTTCCTAGTTCTACTCTTTCCGCTGAAAGAGTGCTGTGAGAAACTAAGGTCATTCTCTGAGAGGCTGCATCAGTCTAGGCTGATGTTAGTCTTTCTCACAATTTCACCCTCATGTCTTAGAGTCAGTAATTTCACAAAATATATTCCTTCAAGATTCTGTGATTTTTTTTTTCCTGACAGGCACAACTCTAATATTTTATATATAGAAAAAAAGGAGGCCAGCACAGCTGCAAACACCAAGATTTGTTCTACCCAATGAGGTACAGGTATTCTTGTTCTAAAACTTGTTCATCTTGACCAACATGCTTCATGAGTTCTGATACTTATCACTTGCACAATTCTCCCTCTCATTCACTATCATTTATATCATTTAGAAGTTATTAGAGAGATATATGTGTGTTTTTAGTTTCTCTAAGGCCAAATTTACCATTTTATTTGGAAAATCATTTTCCGTGGAGTAAATATCAATTGGGGGGTTTTAAACCAGTTTCCAAAATTATCATTGTATGATAGTATCATCATCAGTATATTTAATTCTATTTAATTTCCATATGTAAACCCATAAAATATTTTATTATACCACATAGCAGTAGATGAAACATTAAAGCAATATTTTGTAATCAAACCACTTGTTAATATTACACAAATAACAGTAGATAAGATATTACAGCAATACTAGATAAGATATTACAGCAATACTTAGCACACTAAACATGTTTGTATTACTGTAGAATGTTCCAATCCTTCCCAACAGAATCATCTCTTACACATATACCATATATTTTCGGTGACAGGGATGGTCACTAGCACGTTCAGTAAATTTAGGATTCCTTCTAGCCTGGGGATCATACCAGCTATGAAAAAATAGATTTTTACTGATACTGGTTTCTACATATTAATGTAGAATACAACCTATTTACCATACAGTGAGGATATACTATTGGTTTTCCATATGCTCAGTACCCACTAAGTGTATAGCAAGAAATGGCACTTTTGTTAAATTTATGGCACGCCCACAATAGGGGAATTAGGATAAGGACCACATTTTTCAGTGACATTCTTCTATAATTTAGAAGGTTCTGAGCATTTCAGTAGGTGTATTTCTCTGGTTTAGCTTCTAAAACACCCAGGCATTGCCCTTTAAACACAAAAGGGATCAAGCACAGTAGAGAGCCCTTCATGTGTAAAGATCCAGCCCCTTCTCAGAGTTGTTGCAAGGCATAACGTTTCAAAGGGCTTGGTTTGTTTGTTTGTTTGTTTCTCTTCAGGCAACAACAGAGCCTCACCAGATTCTTCTTCTTTTCCTATTCCTAGATGTGGATTGCAGAGATAAAAGGGAACAGGTCAGTTTCTAACACCAGTCAATAAGGAAACATTTAGGGTTACTACTAGCATGGTCACATTAGGCAAAGTGACCATCTAATCCAGGATATCCTTAGGAATAAATATAGTCAAGTTCAAAGGAATATAGTACTTTAAGATGTAGCGCATCCTTCAGCCAGAAGTGGGGCAGATGCAATCCTAATCTAAACCTCTGGATCTGATAATGAGACAGGATAGTTAATAAGAAGTTAGGTAGTCAGGAAAGTACTCACTCGGTAGCCATAGCGACCTTATTAAAATTAAAAATATAGTGAGCACAAAAGCCAGCTGGCCATTAGCGAGATGCCAACACTCCCTAGGTTTCCCTGTTCCTCTACCCTCCTCCCTGCAAACCGCCCCCCCCCCCCCCCCCCCCCCCCCCCCCCCCCCCCCCCCCCCCCACACACACACACACACACACACACACACACACACACACAAACAAACACACACACACACAGAGGAACAGATTCACGTACCTGGGAAGTAAACTTGCAAGGAATGCGTCTAGATTGTATTAAGATTAACATACAGTTTCTGATACCTGTACCCCAGCACAAAGACAAATCTTATATAAGAAGTAGCTTTAGTCTTAGCTGTGGGCATTCCACTTCCAGGTGCCCTCTCTCATTAGAGAACTTTGTTTTTCCTTTCAATAAACTTAGCTGCTTTCCACTCGGGTCTTAGTCCTCATTCTTCAACGACATGAGACCATGAATGCCAGACACACATCGCGATTCCTACATCAATAACCTAAAAGAAAAGCCTGGTGAAGGTTACAAGACAAAGGTAGTAACATGTATCACTTCGTATGCACAAATGTTTACTAAGGCTGTTCTTTCCTCAGTACCTCTCATATTCAGATGATGCGCAGACCTTGCTGTGCTGGCTAGCCTGGCTTTCTCATTCTTATCCTTAACGCACAGGGTTATTCGAAAAAATAAATGCTTTAATTGCCCATTCCAATTTTCAATGAAGTCACTCCCATGTAACTTGTAGGAATATATGTACTTTTGTCCCATTATGTACTTTTTGTCCCGTTTTGGTATACTGGCTATTGTGAAAAATATTCCCTAGGAGACATTTGAAAGGAACCTCAAATACTTGTATATTCCTGAAAAGACCAATTGAAATACTCCTGTGAAATCCCTGTCAGTGATATGCTTGATGGTCTTTTTTACCTTATGCCACTGCCATTTGGGGATATATTTTTTTCTCTTTCTTGATAGCATTCAGGACAGACTGTCACCGTACTAGTGGCTTTTCTCGGTGACACTAGTGCATACTGTTGTTTCATCTATTATGGCATTGCTTGAGCACTTCTGTGCCATCTCATCTCAGGTTCCCAGCTCTTTTTCCTCAGGGGCAGACCAGGGCATCTGCCTTGGCTTTCCAGTGCCTGTCTGAGCCATAAATGGATTCTCTTGGTGGACATCCATGGATGCAATTCTCCCCAGGAACTTCTGTAGAGATTGCAGTTTCACCCTTTCACACCAGGCTTTTTTTTGTATGTATCTATTCATCAAGGAACCATTTGCCTGCCTGCCTGACCATGCAACACTGCCATGAGCATGGCCCAGGAGCCTCTATATATTCAGACATTTCTCTGAGACCAAGAACCAAGTTCTTCCTGCACTGTGACATACACTGCACTCACTCAGCCCACTGTGCATACCCATATTTTCCGGCATATAAGACGACCGGGCGTATAAG
>PVKE010004606.1:33832-63806 GCA_004027555.1 Craseonycteris thonglongyai | reverse complement strand
CCCCTAAATCCTCAGCCCTGAACCCCAGGGCCATCTGAAGATGGGCACATCTGCCTCTGGGGAGGCCAAGGTGACTGAAGCTGTTGGTATCCTAGATGGAATAAGAAAGGGGTCCTTCCCAGAGCCAGACATTTCCCCTCCCATGTAAATTTCCTTCCCAGGTCCCAGGTCCCCTCCTGTGGACTCAGATGGAGGAAGCTCCAGAAACCAACTTCAGAGACTTGGGGCTGAGCCAGCCCCCGCAGAGCAGCTCCGCTGAAGGGGGAGGGGCCCTCCAAGCTCCAGGGTTTCCCACCTTGCTCCCTCCCTCCCACCTGCCCTCCCCAGCAGGTTATCAGCGTGAAAACAGGAAGGCTGGCAGTGCTATTAATAATACATGAAGCCGGCTCTGCCCCAATCAGGCGGGCAGGCAGAGGCGGGAGGCAGCTCCAGCCCCCAGGGAGGGAGAGAGCCAGGCAGCTGGGGGCCTGGCTGGCTGGGCCTTGGGGCAGGGGTGGGAGGAGAACCCCTCTCTTCTCTCTCCCACCTGCTTTGTGCATCCACTCAAGGCCAGACGCTGGTGCTCACTCCAGTTCACTGACTGCCATTTCCCTCTTCAGACGCTGCCTGGGTCCTGCAGAAGCCGCAGCCAGTTTAGAAAATCTAGCCTAGGTTCTGGGATTCGGGAGGCCACAGAGTAGAGGAACAACCCAAGCTTTGGTGTCAAACAGATCTGGGTCTGAATCCTGGTCCAGGCCCATCTACTGTGTGACTTCAAACAAATCACTTCACCTCTCTAAACCTCTGATTTCTCATTTGCAAGATCAGTGACTACTAAGGAAATGGTAGGAACAGATCTGAAATTCCTGGCATATGGTAGGTGTTCAATAAGTGGTAGCTCGGTATTACTATTTCTATGACTATGAACTTGGGCAAGTTTTTTCCTTCCCTGGGCCTCAGTCGTCCCAGCTATACAACGAGGGGGTTAAAGTGGGTGATCTTCAAAAGAATTCTAAGTGCCAGTAGGATTTCCATAACTACAGGGTGAGGAACCCCAGGCCAGAGGTGGGCTCTCAGCAGTCCCCAAGACACCCCACCCCTCTGGTAGCCCCCCTCTGGAAACCCTGTCCCTGCTCTGGAATATACCTGCACTAAAGCCCAGGGGTCTGTGCAGCTCTGGTCCTCTCTGCCTCAGTTGCCCTACTTATGATATAGGCGTGGTAATGCTGTCTTTGCTCCCTGAGGAAGGGGTGAGCAGAGGGCAGGTCCGGGAGGAAGGAGTGAGGAGCCAACGTGGTCTGGGGACAGAAAAGGGGCCTTACGTCTAGAGCACCAGTGGAAAATCACAACAAGCCCAGAGCTTGAGGGCTCACCAGCCCTCTCCACCTGCACTCGTTCGCTCATTCATTCCACAATACTCATGGAGTCCCCGCAGGTTTTGGTAGCAGCCCCCTGGCCTGGCTCTCCTTCTGTTTGTCCTTCTGAGGGTCCTTCACCAGCTCCTTTTCCTCAGCCAGCCCTTTCAGTAAAGGGGTCCCCAGACTTCTGTTCTTGATATTTTCCTCTTCTCATGCCACGCACACCCCTGGGCCATCCCTGCTCCCACAGATTTATCTGTCTCTATGCCAACAACCCCAGACCTCGGTCTCCAGCGTGCATTTCCCTTGCGCTCCAGACCCATGGATCCAACTGTCCACAGAGCACCTCCATGTTGATGCTTCACAGACAAACGCAACGAGGCCCAAGTCCAGCTCACATCTGCCCCAGGCCCTCCCTGACCCGGCCCCTCTGATGACCCCATCTCCACCTCCATCTGTGTCCTCCTGGGGTCTGTGGGTGCACAAAGGGATGAACAACCAACTAGCAACTGGGTCGCTATGCATGGAAGTCTCCAGAACTCAGAAAATCAGAGATTCTGGAGAAACAGACTGCTGCCTCTCCTCTCCACAGCCATGTCCCCCTCTCCCTGTGACGCCTGCATTCCTGAGTGATGGGACAAAGAGGAAGGAAAGAGGCTGCAGTAGTGCCTGTAGTAACAGAGTGTAGATTCTGGCCTCACACAGTCCTGAGCTGTTCCCAGCTCTGTCCCTGCCTAAACTGTGTGGTCTTAGCTACAAAGTCATCTTTCCACATCTCAGTTGTGTTGTCTGTAAGATGCAGTCACGTGACCTATATTTATTAAGCGTCTATCTATTCCAGGCCAAGTTCTAGGCATGGGGACAGGATGGTAGGATGGAAGATCTGCAAGAAAACAAGTCATTGGATCATGTAGGGCCTTAAAATCCATGGTAAAGACTTGGCTTTTACTCTGTGGGAGACGGGAGCACTTAAAGGATTGTGAACAGAAGGGGGACATGATCCAACCAAGATTTTCTAGGCTGCCCCTGGCTGCTGCACAAATAACAAATTCTGGAGCAGCACTGTCCAGTGGAGATATGATGTAAGCAACGTAGGTTATTTACAGTCTTCTAATGGCCACATTAAAAAGGTAAAGAAGGGGATGCCGGGATGGCTCAGCAGCTTATGCGCTTGCTTTGCAGCCCGGGAATGAGGATCGAATCCCAGCCCCGGTCTGTGCGGACCCCTATGCTGAACTAGGGTGTGGCCCTCGCCCAGTTCCTGCTCTGTGTGGCCTCCTACCCACCTGTGTGGAATGAAACTATGTTGAAAACTAATGATGCACAACTATGGAGACTGCTCTGGGCCATCCCCATTCTCTCTGTCTCTGTCTCTGTCTCTGTCTCTGTCTCTCTCTGTCAAAAACAATAAAATAAATCTTTAAAAAAAAAAAGGTAAAGAAACAGGTGAAATTAATCTTAATAATAAATTTTACTTTACCCAAAATATTATCTCAGTATATCATATATATAAATCATATTGGAGATTGCTTTACTTTTTTTTTTCATCCCCAGTCTTTAAAACCCAATGTATAGTGTATACTTGCAGCACATCTCAATTTGGACCAGTCACATTTCAAGTGCCCACCGGCTGGCTACCTGTGGTTACGGAGTGGATAGCCCAACTCTGGAAGGGCAGGGGTGAGAACAGGAAGACCAGGGGAGAGGCAGCTGCCAGGTGCAGAAAGGTTAGAGGTGGGGATGAGGACTAGGAAGAAAACAAGGGTGGAGGGATGGGGGGAGCTCAGCCCAGGCTGGGGCCCAGTGGTTGGAGTCGATGTCATAAGTCATTCCCTGGAAATGCTCTGAAATTATGAGGTTTACTTGAAAGAGGTTTATCGGTGAGAGCTCTAGTGGGGAAACAGCTACAGAGGAAGGAAGGCAGCATCGTGCGATGCAGTCACACCAGAGGTCTCAGCCAGCCTCACCATGGCCCAAGGAGCCCTGGAGCTGGGATGCCCCTTGGGAAGATGAAGCAAGGGGGTCCTGGCTTTTTCACACCATTCTCCAACTCACCAGTCATGGGCTGAATGCGGCCTGCCACCTGAGAGGCACCATGGCTTTGGGCAAAGTACCCACCTTCCACCAAAGGCAATTCCCTGAGATGGAGTCAGCTCTGAGGCATCACCAGCCCACACTCCCGCAGCCAGGAACTGAAGAAAATGGACCAGAGCAGGGGCAATGATGTCACTGAGACAGGAGCATCAAGCCTCTCTGAGCCCAGCTGCGGAAGTTTCAGTCACAGGAGCAACTCAGGCCCAGCTAGGGGCTCTGTGTCTAAACTGCTCACTGCCCCTACCCCCCACCCTGTGGGACCTATCTCACAGCCAGTCCTCAGGTTCCAGTTCCAGCTTTGCAGCACCCCTCCCCCGACTGCTCCCCAAGAAGGGACGGGTCCCTGCCCCCATCCTGCGGGAGAGTTCCAATCCCAGCTCAGCCCGGCTATTGTGAGGCCTGAATGTGCTTAAGCAAGTGGAAAAGTTTGGTTTCCCGTGTGGTGCGGTCCACATAGGAAGGGACTGTTCTTAAGCTCCTCACTTTCTGCCTGAGGAAGAGCTGTTCCCCTGGGCCCATCACTCTCTTCCCCTGCCCTGGACTTTCCTCCTCTGCCCCTTCTCTTCTCAGCCCTTGGAATCTCCCTTCTCTCACCGGATGTATTCCCATATTCTCTCTCTCTCTCTCTCTCTCTCTCTCTCTCTCTCTCTCTCTCTCTCTCTCTCTCTCTCTCTCTCGCTCTCTGCCTCCATCTCTATACTCTATATCCCTCTGCCTCTCCATGTCTCTCTCTCTTGATCTGGGTCTCAGAGCCACCCCACAGGGCTAGCCTGGGCATTAAGGAGGGCAGGGAGAGCGACCACAGCCGCAGCTCAGCTCACAGCTCACCCACCCGCTCCTCTGAGCCCCCACAAAGCTTCTGCTGTCACCCAAGCAGCAGTGCCCCCACCCCCGGTCTTAGACTGTTTGTTCACTGCAGAATGCACAGAGGCCCCTCCATGACTCAACTGCACGGCTGCAAAGCCTTCGTGCTGGCAAGGGGCCAGCAGCCCCTGCAGCCCTGCAGGCAGGCTGCCAGGCGGTGGGGCGCGGGGTGGCAGCGCGGGCCACCGGCCTCGCTCCGTGGGGATGAGAGCAGCAGGCAAGAGCCCCACAACTCTGCCCCCACCGCAGGGTACCCAAGACAGGCAGCTGCTGACAACCCCACACAAAGACAGATTCTTCTATCAATAAGGAAGAGGACCCACCTCTCAAGAAGCTTCTCTTAAGAACCAGGTAGGCAGAGCAGAAACACGGAAACAGAAGGGTCATATGGGTAAGCACTGACCAGCTCCAACCCAATAAGCATAACTGTACTGGTGACCGTACTAGGCACTCAGTCGGTGGATGGGTGGGTGGATGGATGGATGGGTGAATGGATGGATGGATGGATGGATGGATGGATGGATGGATGGATGGATGGATGGGGTAGGATGAAAGGGAAGACAGGTGGAGTCCTGGTTTGCAGGTTAGCATACATAGCTCATCAGTACAAAATCTTCCTTTTCTTTCGTTCCACTCAGAAAATCCCCATTGTTGGGTTTCTTTGTTCACCAGAGATTGACTGAAGAGCCAGACTCCTTCCTTGACTTATTTCTACTTCTTGGTCTCTTTTCTGCAAGATGGAGTAAGGAGTCCCGGTCACAGGCATGGGTGGGTGGTCAGGAACCAAGAAGCCCTCCCTGGCGCAGGCCTGTGCACTGATGTCCTTAAGGAAAGCTCAGATGGAGCCAGGCAGGGTGAACACCACCCATGCTGCCTCCAGCAGAGTTAGCAAAGCACAGGGAGTGTTTTGAGACAGTGCCACCAGACAACAGGTATGGAAACTTCTCTCCCTGCCAGGAGCCTCTGCTATGAGCTGTGACAAGGCTCTCAGAGAATGAGCCTTGAGCTATGCAGGGAGCTGGAGCAGGGCCAGGAGCTAAGTGGCTGAGAAGTGACAGGGAAGTTGTGGCTGGGCCCCCTGGGAAGAGGAAGTTCTGAGGCGACCTGGCTGGATGGGATTAGTGTGGGCACCCTACCCTCTCTCTCTAGGCTTCAGTTTACTGGGTGGCTTCCAGGAGCCTCCAGGCCTGATGCTGGGCCCGGCCCGACCAAGACATGGAAGACTCTGGAGCTGTGATGGTCTCAGGACCACCTCACCTCACCCATGCTAGACATCCTGGTCTTTCTGGGCAGCAGACAGAGTGTCCCAAGGTAGCATGAGATGAGAAGAGGCTAGAGGAATCAAAGAGAAACCAAATGTTCCCCAGGCTTCCCTAACTCCTTGTATTATTGTGAAGATTAAATAAAGTAATATATATAAAGTGCTTAGAAACCTAGTAAGCGCTCAATAAGTGTTAGCCATCAGCACCTAGGATAGTGCCTGACACAAAGTGAGCACTTATAGTTGTAGGTGAATGTGTGGATGAATAAATGAATCCTGATCCCACTTAGCTCCTCTATTTCAAATACTAGAAGATACAAATCAATATTGTCTCTATTAAGACAATATTGAGGGGAAGCCGGGATGGCTCAGCGGGTTAAGCACTCACTTTGCAACCCCAGGGACCAAGGATCGAATCCCGGCCCCGACCCGTGTGGACCCATATGCTGAACTGAGGTGTGCTTCCCATGCAGGAGGCCCCCAGTTTGGTTCTCGCCCCCCGGTTCAGCCCCTGGCTCAAGGGGGTGGACCTCCCATGAGGGAGGCCCCCAGCCGGGTTCCGCCCTGCACAGCCCCTGCCCACCTGTGTGGAACAAAACCATGTCGACAACTGATGACATACAACTATGGAGACTGCTCTGGGCCCTCCCCCTTCTCTCTGTCTCTCTCTGTCTCTGTCTCTCTCTGTCTCTGTCAAAAATAATAAGATAAATCTTAAAAAAAAAAAACAAAAACGACAATATTGACATTAAGTTCATTCCCACCCCAGGGCCTTTGCACTTGCTGTGCCCTCTGCCAGGAGTGATTTCCCTCACATCTTCATATGGTTTACTCCCTCACTTGATTCAGATCTCTGCCACTGGAAATGAGAAAGGGCCCTGACCACTGCCTGCTAATAGGGCACCCCGCCCCCATCCCCAATGTCATCTCACCTTCCCTAGTCAAGGACCCTCACCAAGTATGTATACACACACAAAATCCTAACTGATGATTTCGGTGTCCCCACACTATCCAGGGCTAGGACTTGAGCCAACAGGGGCTCCGGCCTGGCAAGTGGTCCCTCCCATACGTTGATGCCCATTAGTGTCCATGCATGACAAGGGCTCACTCAACCCACAGAGGAGGTCCTGCTCTGTCCCGAACCAGCCCCTCCTCTCAACCAGCCTTGACAAGAACGATGGTATCATGCAAACAGTAGATATAGTCCACTGGACTAGGATTTAAGAATCCTAGCTCTAACACTTAAGGACTGAAAAAACCTTTTATTGAGTACTTACTGTGTGCCAGGATTGTGCTAATCTCCCTACATACTTGGGATCACTTAACCCTTACAACAACTAAGCAAGGTAGGTATTATCCTTATTTTATCCCTGGTCAAGGCAGAATGAACTGGCTAAATACTCTGAGTTCTAGAACGAGACAGAGCTGCATTCTGGACTCTTCCACAAACTTGATGTGTGACCTTGGGCAAGTCTCTGCAGCTCTCTGAGTCTGCTTCCTCCTCTGTATTGAGGAGATAAGACAGCCACTGCCTTTGATCACTGTGAAGATCAAAGGAGATAATGGATAAAAGTGCCGCGTGGTCCCAGGCACGCAGCCTTCAATCAAGGTCAGAGCCTGCCCTTCCTTCCTTATCGTACCAACTCCCTGCCAAGGTTTGCAGGCTGGGACTGGTCTCCCTTTGGTGCCAGGCACAGGGCTGGGCACAGCCAGCACACAGAATATGCTTGCTGATTGCAGAGAGCATTCTCTCTGCTGGAGCACCCAAGCAGGAGATCCCTGCCCTGGGCAGCACCAGGGGAAGGGGCTCTGGAGGGAGGCCCCTTCCTGCCTCGGAGCTTCTGCTTTGTTTGGAAGCCCTCACCACCACCACGTGTCCTACACTGGACCCCAGAACCTGTTCCTGGGGTCTGAGTTCATACTAGAAAGCTTGACCGGCATCCTGGCTTCTCCAGGATCATGGTCACCTACAGACCTACTAGTCACCCCGTGCCTGGTGCTCTGATCCTGTCCCAGCCTATGAGCTAGACCCTGCCATGTGCTGACAGACACCCCCCACTCACACCAGCTGCCCAACCACCCACTCCGAATCTCAGGCTCCAGTCTTCCCTCCTCAACCCTCTGGCCACCATCCACACACCCACGACTATCATTCGCACCCAACCCACTAGTCCTCACACATAGACAATTAGAGCCTACAGCCAGTCCACACTAGGCATGCCCTCTGCAGAGGCCTGAAGACCAGCAGAAAAATCACCAAAGCATGTTGACATTAATCAAAGACACACATAAATATGTGTAAGTCACATGCAAACCAAGGTAGGAACTGAAATCTTTTACTGCTAAGTCAGCATCTCCAGATACCGACAGGGAGTCTGCCTGCTGCTCAGGAGGTTTGGGACAGGACCTCCCACCCCCATCTCAGGGCCCACTGAACAATCCCAGATGCATCAGCTGAGATTCTCAACTTAAAAGCTGGGACATCAATCACCACTTATTGGCTGCATATGACATGTCAGGCATTCCCTTACGCACTAACTCCTACAGGCATTAAAGGGGACAACATGCAAAGTGCTTTGAATGGTACCTGGCATGTAGTAAGCTCCCAATACATGTGGGATATTATTATTAATATCATCACTGAGCCTCAGTTTCTTCATTTGTAAATAGAATTAATAGTTGTACCTAACACCTAGTGCTTTAGTAAGGATGCAATGTGTAAACCCAGGTAGAAGCCCTTAGTACAATTTCTGCACATAGTAAGCACTACTCAGTACATCTCAGCTGTCATTATTAAATAGTGTATGTCCATGCAAACAAGTTTTGTAAAGATATAGCCAACAGGAGGGATGCCTGGATAGCTCAACAGGTTGAGCACTTGCCTTGCAACCACGAGGTCCGGGAATTGAATCTTGACCCCAACCTGTGCAAACCCATATGCTGAACTGCAGTGCAACTAGTAACCTTCATGGATGGCTGCGAAGGTTCTTGCCTCCCATGAGGGAGGCCCGGTGTTCAGTTCCCGACCCGCGCAGCCCCACATCCACCTGCATAAAATGAAACTATGTCTCAACTAATAATATACAACTATGGAGACTGCTCTGGGCCCTCCACCTTCTCTCTCTCTCTCTCTCTCTCTATCTATCTATCTATCTTTATCTCTATCTCTATCTCACCTTCTCTCAGACACTAAACTAAATCTTAAAAAAAGGGAAAAAAGACATAGCCAACAGGAGTAGTTATGAGGAGTGAGGGAGGCAGGGAGATTCAGGGAGGGCTTCCACTTCCTGTTTTATATACCCGAGGTAAAGGATTTTGACACATAACCTTGTGTTGCTATTATCATCAGCAAAAGCAATAAATATATTCCTATTGGGGGAATAAAAGCCACGAAGGCAGAGAGTCGGTCCCAGAAGCATTCACTTTTCAGCTACCTCCTCCAAACCTGGCCAGGCGGCAGGCAGGCCCAGACTGAGCCATTTGCTCTGGACACATTTATGTTAATAACCCCTACATGCCTCTGCCTCTCTGGCAGGACGAGCAAACCTAGGAACCCTGGAATGCTGCCACACATGCTAAGCCAGGCCTTGATTCTCCCACCTGCCCTCAAGGAGCTGGGCCCAGGTAAAGGTCCCCTGTCTTAGACGTTGTCCCATCCCTCCACCCGGTAGAGAAGCTGCTGTGTCTGGATTACACGCTGCCCCTGACCTTCACTGCTCTCCCCTGCTCCTACCAGCAGCAAATGTACCAAATCTTTGGATGCTGTGCATCTCTGTCCTGGTCACAGATGAAGAACACTGGGTAGGACCGGCTCCAAAAGGCCCTTGTCCAGGGCACTCTACACCCACTGCCCAGCACCCTTTGGCTTCTGTCAACCTACCAGGTGCAAATAAGATCGGCCCTCTTCCCTGAAACCCACTTCTGAGATGGAAAGCCTGTAGTTCCCCACCCCACCCCCATTAAAAAAAAAGATGGAAATGAGATCACTATGGCAGGACCATGTGGTCATCAGCATTCTTTATTGGTGCCACTATAGATTAGGAATTGGGCTGGGTATTGGGAGACAGAGATGAGACAGAGCCAATTGCCCCCAAGGGCTCACCGTCCCCTGGGAGAGACAGACAGGCCCATAGGTATCTGCACAATATAGTGTGACAGCAGGGCAGTGGTAGTGCAGGAGCAAGAAGACTTCCCAGAGCAGGTGAGCCATGAGCTAGGACTTGAAGGATGTGATAGGAGGAAGAAAGGCATTCCAAGGAGAGGGCACTGCATGTGCAAAGGCAGGGGTCATGAGGGCCTGGTGTGTTTGAGGGAACAGGTGAACAGGGACAGGACCGCTGGGGGCTTTGGACCTGATGATGTGCACGATAGGGAGTGATGGAAAGCTTCTTAGGAGGCAAGTGACATGTGTGGGCTACATCCTGGCAGGCACTCTGAACTGACTCAACAAGGGACTGGAAGAAGGGAGAATCATCCTCGACCAGTCACTAGATTTTATGACCTGTCCACTCCCTTGCACGTCCTTTTAACTTGGGTTTTCTGGAGCGAGTGGAGTGTAAGCTTTAGCTGTCCCTTGAGCAACCAGGCCAATGGGCCCACAGCTAGAGGTAAACTGAGGCACTCCACCTAAGAGGCCTTCCCTGGTAGAAAGGAGAGCAGAGACGTGAGTCTGGCACCTGCTCTGTTCTGAGTCACAAACAAAAGTTGAGACTCCAGGGTGCCCTTATCTGAAATGACAAGTCCACCCCCAGGCTCAGACAGATATTGTTCCAGACTCAGCAGACGTCCCCAAGTCAGACAGACATCCAGGACTCAAACAGACAGTGCCCCTAGGCCAGGATGCTGCTGCCCCAGGCCCGGACAGATGCCATGCCAGGCTCAGACACATGTCCTGGGCCCAGACAGATGCTGTCCCGGGGCCAGATAATGTGCTGGGCTCAGCCAGGTGTCCCAGCCTCGAACAGATGCTGTCTCCACCCCAGGCAGATGCTACCCTAAGCTCAGACAGATGTCTGCCACCAGAGAGACAGCAGGATGCTAAGAGGTCCCTGGGAAAAAATGATTCTTAAATCCTCCTTTTGCATTTCTCCCCTCCCCCTGCTGCCCTCAACAAAGCTGAGCAAAGCCAGCACGGAGCCCAGCCAACTGTCTCCAGACCCTCCCAACTTGTAACAGCCAAGAAACGACATCATCCTGTCCTCTTCCCTGACGCCAGGCTACTGCACAGAGAGGAGGAAGGCACATGCAGTCGCACAATGAATGAGGCACATGGACAGGAGTACAGGGCACCTGTGCCATCTGTGGAGGGGTCGATAGTTGTGTCCAGGCTACCGGACCTGACTCTGCAGGGGCAAGGAGGCTGGCAGGGGGATAAGGGGAAGGAGTAGGTTGGTGTAGGGACCAGGCCCATTGAGTCCTAACTCAAACCCTACATTCTGGGACTGGAGGGGTGGAGAAGTCCTGATTCCATCTCCATAGTCATATCTCTGGCCAACCCCCTAAGAATGTCATTACTGGGTCATGTGAAGGTAATCACTGCTCCAAAGCTGGGCTGCGTTCAGCAAGAAAGAGGAATAAGGAGGCTGGCCCAGTGTGGACACGAAGTGGGAGACGGTCCCATTCATCAAGTTGGTCCTAGCTGGAAGAATGACTTTTCTTCCCCCAAAAGCCCTCTTTGGGGCATCCCGGTCGTGGAAGGAAAAAGAGCGCCTCCTCATGGCCTCACAGCTCCTATCAGGAGCTACGCAGACATTAGGGTTCAGGGCCCATCGGTGCTGGATGTTCCTGGCCCATGGGCGGAGGAGGCAGCCACTAGACCTGGGATAGGGGCGTGAGTTGTGTGACAATGAGAGCCTGCCCTCCTCATCAGGAGCCTCCACTGGACTCAGTTCTTGCCCAGGGAACTGAGGCAGTGGCTCATGAATATGCAAATTCACCTTGAGCCACACACTCCCAGTAGGTCCAACGAGAGACTTCCCTCCACTTCTACCTACATCCCCTCAAGTGCTACCTAGAGGCTGAGGAAGGTGAGGTGTGGTCTTTACAGCAAAGCACTGTCTGACACTGTCACAAACACTAATGCCCACACATTAATATAAACCAAGCACACTTATGGGCATCTATAAAGTGCAAACACACGAACTCATGCAAGCATGCTAACATAGTCACCATACACTCACACACACACACACACACACACACCAAGCCCCCAACAACACTGCTGTAACCACTGCACCGCATGCAGATGCAAGACAATGCCCCTCCCACCCCTCCACGCCACCCAAGCTGCCCACCCCCACCCTCAATGGGGGCACAGAGTTAACACCAGCCCAGGAAGGCACCTCACTCTTCTAACGATGGTGACAAGGATTTAAATTATCACTCACTGCTCCCACCCCACCCTGTGGTAGTGAATTTTGCAGCCATCCACATGAAAAGTGTGTTAAAAAAAAAATACTCAAACCCAGCCCCAGCCTTTCAGAGTGATTAATCCCGCTAATGATTTACCGATTTGCAGTGCGCGTGTTCTGCATAAGCGGATTGTGAGCATCAACACCAGCTCAGAGGCTGCTGCCATTCTGCTAAAAATAAAAGTAAATTTCAAGAGCAATGGGCCATCCCTCTTTTGAATATTGTACGGATGCACTAGGTGGAACCCCACCTCCACCTGATAGACCTAGGAGGCTAAGGGGGGAGAAGAGGGAATGCAAGGAAAGGTTCATCCCGAAGAGATGAATTTCACCTTCCATCCCTCCTTCCTTTCACCAAGACTGAGATAGGAAACCTGAGATGAAGTAAGTGGGACTGCTTCTTTCTCTGGTGCCAAAGGGAGCAACATCCCTCCTACCCCTCGGCTCCTCTATGCTAGGCTCTTGCACAGGAAGCACAGGAAGGATAGAAGAGACACAGACACCTGCAGGGGCTGAGATTAGAGAGAAAGAGGTAGGGGCCTGAGAGCTCAGAACGGCGATCACATCCCATGTGGGAGAGCTTTCTGGGTGGTGGTGAGCACTGAGCATCTGTCTAGCTGGCACCAACTTTCATCAAGGCAGCTGATGCACAGGATTACCCTGGTGCCACCCCAGGTGGGAATCTGGGACAGCCAGGACCCTGCCAGACTCTTCCAGTCAAAAACACATTCCAGCCCAGAACAACAGGGTGATGGGCGTGGCCACTCCTGACATTGCTTAGCAAGAACTGGTTGGGGGAGCAGGCAGGTGCTGATCCTGCTCACACAGCCTCTTACTCACCCCAGGGAGCCGGGGAGAAAACCCAAGCGACACTTTCCAAGTTTCCATCAGGGCAGTGATCTCACCCCGCCTTCACAAGAAACCAACAGAGACCATCCTGCCCAGTTTACAGATGAAGATATTGGGGTTCACAGCGATTAGGAGGTGGAGACTGGCCCAAAGTCATCCAGCAGGCCTGAGGCTGAGCCAACATAGAATCCAGGTCTCTGGACACTCTGAAAATGCAGGGACGAGGGTATGAGAAGACTGATGGAAGAGCAAGACAGGGAGTGGGTTGCCATCATCTGTCCCCGCCCCCAGCCTCGCTGACTCTGGACAAAGGCTCAAAGCCCACACACAGGAATGCATCCTAAGATACCAGCTCCTTTGGCAGCTCTCCCCACGGGCCCTGATCTCTTCTCTCTTTAGCTCTTCTCAGCACTCCTGACTTCAAGGAACCCAGGAAGAATCCTGGAGTCTGTCTTCCCCTCAAACTAAAAAGGCCTTGAGTCTACAGTGGCATCTGCTCTCAGCATTTCCTGGACCCCACTGACCGATTGACAAGACACAGTGCAGGGGCTCGGAGTCCAGAGGGGGAAAGCAGCCGGACCCAGCTGCCGGCTCTTTCTCCTTCCCAAATCTTGCTCAGTATGCCGTTGTGCAGGCTATCCTGTCTGGGGTGTGTGTCTGGCACTTTACAGTACCTATGTGGCCACAGGGGTGCTGATGGGGAGGGTAGTTGTGTTCTAGAGGCCGGGTCTGAATCTCTCAAGAGGGAGCGTGAATGTAGATGGCAGAGTTTGTGTCTGTGACTCAGGGCTCTGCAGAGGCCGTGGGGCTGGAGCTTGTGTAGCTGCCATTCATCTCAGCAGAACTTCCCCTTGCAGCCCCGCTGGCTCAGAGACCCCCCACGGCGAGGGCCCCATCTGCTGGAGGCTCGGTGACCTGTGTCAAATGAGCAGGCGCTCCGTCACACTCCAGAGCCTGGAGGAGGCTGAGGCCAGCCACTCTGGGAAAGCCCAGGCGGCTCCTGGCCTGAGGGTGGGCTGGGGAGGGGCCCCGCTGGGGAGGGAGGTCTGGGAGCCTGAGACTGGCGGAGGCCAGACAAGAAGGGTGGAAAAAAATCTGAAAAGCAAAGGTTTTCCTGCTTCCTTGGGACTAACGCTGCTGCCTAATCACATGCTGAGCACACCCCTTCTTCGGCTCTCTGATTCCCTGTGTAGATGTGTTGGTTCCTACAGGGTATAGGAATGCATGTGTGTGGCTATGTGATAGGTGGGGTAGGCCTCTCAGTATCTGTGCAGTTGTTGGAGGAGGGGTATATGTGGCTTGCTCTGTGTGCTCATGTGTGTGAACACAAGGGTGTGCCTATTGGTGTGAACCAGCAAGCCAGCTGAGAGCCTCCATGCTTGTGACTGTATGTATTTCTGTGTCACTAAAGGAATGCCTACTTGAGCCTATTTCAGCCTATCCACGGTTTCTGTGTGTGTTCCTATTTACACACATGCCTGTATTTCCCTTGTGTGATTTGGACAAGCATGAATATCTACGAATATCCGACCAAATGATGTGAGTCCATGTGTCCTTATTGTGAATCTGTGTGTTTGACCCTGGGCCAAAATGCTTGTGTGTATCTGAGTGTGTGAGTGCGTGTCTGGACGACTGTGTGAACGCACATCTGTTCACATGCCTAAACCATTCTGTGTCTGAGGGAGTCCGCTGGGTGTCTGACTTTAATATTCTAAGTTTTCCCCAGGGTCTGTGAAGGTAGGGCCCCAGGTGAGAGGATGTCCTGCAGCAGGTGTCTCTGCCAATGACCATGCCCCAGTGTCCCACACAGAATCTCTGGGAGCAAGAGCCAAGAGGATGTGGATACTTCCTATGGGACAAAAACTCAAATACAAGAAAATTGTCACTCAAGACCAAACCCACCTCACTGTAGAGGCTCTATACCCTCCAAAGCAGAGAAAGGGGTGTTATCCTTTCCTAGTGCGTACTGCTGCTCGCCCCAGGGTGGCATCTAACATCAAGAGGGCATCTAAGTGACGTGTTTTGCTTCATCCTTGGAGCTTCAAAGCCATCCTGAGAAGCAGGCATTACTGTTTCCGTTTTAAGATGAAGAAGCTGAGGATCTGACAGGCAAAGCAACTAGCACAACATCATAGGGCTGCTAATGGGAGTAGTGGGATTAGGACTAAGATGTGCTGACTGACAAGCTAGTAACCTAGGAGGCTGGCTTTGCTGCAGGAAGCCCTCAATTCAGCACAGACCTGGGAACCCAGCTTAGGAGCGCCAGCCAGCCCTGACTTCCCCCCTGAAAGCTACCAGAGATAGGGCTCCCTCTGCTGTGAAGGACAAAGCCACTGCCTGGCCCCCTTCCCCATCCCACAGCAAGGAGGAAAATAACGAGGAGTGGGGCCTTCCCAGGTTCTGTGCCCCGATGAGCCCCGGTCCCTTCAGCTGTGCACCGGCGATAACCATCTCCGTGTTCTCTCACAGGGCTGAGAGGCGCAGGTACATTGACGAGGGAAAAGCAATTTGGTAAAGCGCTGTGCCTTCGTTCTTCAAGTCTCAGTGACAGTTCCAAAGACTGGACATCACAACACTACCATACTATCCAGGCATTTCCTTTCCTCCAACAGAAACTGAGACAGGTTTATAGAATCACAGACCATCAGAGCTGGAGGGGCCTGAGAGGTCAACTGGTCTAAACCTCCACAACCCCACTCTATGGATGAGGAAACTGAGTTTTCCATAGAGTGCGGTGTAACCTGCCTACTCACGGGGCACTAACAATAAACAAGCAGAGTAATAACCCTTCCTGGAGCTTTCCACCCTCACTGTCTTGTACCACCTTCTGACTTACCTCAATGTGCCAGGGGTCCTGCCTATGGTGCTGTTGTCCCCAAATGACAGGGAAACCAAGAACTAGAGAGACTGGATCAGAGCTATTCTTGCCCAGGAAGATAGTGACAGGTCCGGGTTGGAAGACAGTGGCAGGCACAAGCTTCAATGTCATGGCAGGGCTGGCATGAGACAAGCCTTCACTACAGGGTTTCCAGCCTCGTTCCTACCTCCTGGGCCCAGGAGAAGGGACAGGAAGGAGAGTGGACCAGCAGGTGTGTGTGTGGCTATGATCTTATGAAGGAAAGGTGACTCAAGGTGACTACTTCCTGGGCCAGAGTCCAAGACAGAGCAGCATCCCTAGCTGGATTCAGACACAGGGCTCTATCACAGTTCTTACAACCAGGCTAGAACCTCAGAAGCCTGCTCAGGACTGTGGCCACTGGCCAGACAAGGGCCTTGCCCTGTCCCATTCCATCCTGTGGGGACCAGCCAGAGTCTGGTCCTAGGGTGTTCAGGGCCTGGCTGAGCACAGCCTGTGCCTAGAGTAGCCTTTGTCACTGTGGACTGCCCCAGACACCCCTGGGTTCATCCCTACTGCAGCTCCTATTAGAGGCCTCATCACCTTTCTTCACTCTCTGAGGCTTTACTCCACAGTCCTGACTTGCCTAGTCGGGCCCCAGTAAAGTCCCCAGCTCAGTCCTGTGGTCTGGGGCCCCAGAGCCCTGGAACCTATAAATCCATGGGAGACAAGGTCAGGGAGAGAAAAGAGGTGGGCTAGCAGCTGGGAGACTCAGTGTGGGGAAGAGGTGGAGTCCACATATCACTCCACTCTGCCTTGAGCCCCATGTCGGGTTTAGAAACACAGACCAGCTGCTGCTGAGGTCGGGCCCACGCAGGATCCCTCAGAGTCTTCAAAGTGGGTGAGAGCAAAGGAGGAGGTACCCTAATTGTATGCCTCACCTTTCCAGTAAGGCCTCCTCTCTCTCAATTCCCTTTTCCGCAGCCCCAGGCAAGTGGGTTAAATCCAGCCCAGGGCTCCATCCCAGGCTGGACAGCTCCCCGACTGCAAGCTGAATTTCTGAAGTGCCAAACGCTCTTTCCCAAGTCTATGCCACTCCTCACCTACAGCAAGTTTGCCGGGTCGTGACCCCTTCATGACCCCAGCCAATGAGCAGGTCAGGAAGGTGGCGGGGGAGGGGCGAGAAGGCAGCGGCAGTGTGGGACAGATATCGGTGAGCCCAGTATGTTCACAACCCTGCCCTCAGCGTCTTCTCCGAAGCTACAGTTGAGGTCCTCTCACTCTGAAAACCCAAAACTCCGGGACGCCGCCTGATTGCATCGTTGCCACGGGCCATTCCGTCCCGAGCCGCCCGCGCGGTACTCACCTGGGCCGCGGTGCCCCAGAGAAGGGGAGCCCGCGCGAGACGTGAAGCCCGCGGGCCAGTCAGACTCCGCCGGCGCTGGACGCGCTCTCGGGGCCGCAAAGGTTGACAGAGTTGCAACGCTGGTTATAGAGCGAGTCGAAAGGAAAGGAGACGCGCTGGGGCGATGCGCAGAGGACAACGCTGTCCTGGAAGCCGTGGGAGCGAGGCGGGCGAGGTGAGCAGGCGCGCTGGAACCGAGTCGGGGACCCGCGCCGTCTCCCACTCGCAGCCACCGAGACCTGCGGGAATCCCGGCCCGCCCGCAGCAGCACTGTGGAGGGAGGAGCGCGGGGCTGAGCTGCTTCTCGGAGCCCGAGCGCCTCCCGGAGCCCGCAATCCCCGCCGCCGCCTTTGGCCGCCGGGCCGGAGACAGGCGGGAATTCAGCTCGCGTGGAGAGTGGGAGCAGCCGGGTTCCAAGCCTCCAACGCAGGGGGAAAGCGGGGCCCACGCAACCGGGACGAGAGGGGGTGCGGTCCCAGTGCCACCCCCGCGCCACTCCCCACGTGGCGGCCGCGCCCCCGGGGCGTGAGTGTGTACGAGGACGACGGGGGGCCGTGAATGAAGCCCCAACGACCAATCAGCGCGTCCGGCGCGCGGGACCCCGGGAGCGACGCCCAATGGCGAGCTCCGGGAGGCGGGGCCGCGCTGCTAGCGGGCCCGCGGGGGCGGGGGCCTGGGCGGGAGGCGGCTCCGCGGGCAGCCAATGGGCGGCGGGTGGGGTGGGGCTCCGGAGCGCTGAGCGGGTCGGGGCTTTAAGCCGGCGGAGCGCGGCGACAGGGCCCGCAGACGGAGCGGAGCGGCGGCGGCGGCGGCGGCGCGGCGCAGGGCGCGGGGCGGCATGGCCACCACCGCGCAGTACCTGCCGCGGGGCCCCGGCGGCGGAGCCGGGGGCACCGGACCACTTATGCACCCGGACGCCGCGGCAGCGGCAGCGGCAGCAGCGGCCGCCGAGCGGCTGCACGCTGGGGCCGCGTACCGCGAAGTGCAGAAGCTGATGCACCACGAGTGGCTGGGCGCGGGCGCGGGCCACCCCGTGGGCCTAGCGCACCCCCAGTGGCTACCCACGGGAGGAGGAGGCGGTGGCGACTGGGCTAGCGGCCCGCACCTGGAACACGGCAAGGCGGGCGGCGGCGGCACTGGTCGCGCCGACGACGGCGGCAGCGGCGGTTTCCACGCGCGCTTGGTGCACCAGGGGGCGGCCCACGCGGGCGCTACCTGGGCGCAGGGCGGCACGGCACACCACTTGGGCCCCGCCATGTCGCCGTCGCCGGGGGCCGGCGGGGGCCACCAGCCCCAGCCGCTCGGGCTGTACGCGCAGGCGGCCTACCCCGGGGGCGGCGGCGGGGGCCTGGCTGGGATGCTGGCAGCGGGAGGCGGCGGCGCGGGGCCGGGCCTGCACCACGCGCTGCATGAGGACGGCCACGAGGCGCAGCTGGAGCCGTCGCCGCCACCGCACCTGGGCGCCCACGGACACGCACACGGACACGCACATGCCGGCGGCCTGCACGCGGCGGCGGCGCACCTGCACCCAGGCGCGGGTGGTGGTGGCTCATCGGTGGGCGAGCACTCGGACGAGGACGCGCCCAGCTCGGACGACCTGGAGCAGTTCGCCAAGCAGTTCAAGCAGCGGCGCATCAAGCTGGGCTTCACGCAGGCCGACGTGGGGCTGGCGCTGGGCACGCTGTACGGTAACGTGTTCTCGCAGACCACCATCTGCCGCTTCGAGGCCCTGCAGCTCAGCTTCAAGAACATGTGCAAGCTCAAGCCGCTGCTCAACAAGTGGCTGGAGGAGACCGACTCGTCCAGCGGCAGTCCCACCAACCTGGACAAGATCGCGGCGCAGGGCCGCAAGCGCAAGAAGCGCACGTCCATCGAGGTGGGGGTCAAAGGCGCGCTCGAGAGCCACTTTCTCAAGTGCCCCAAGCCCTCGGCACACGAGATCACGGGCCTGGCCGACAGCCTGCAGCTGGAGAAGGAGGTGGTGCGCGTGTGGTTCTGCAACCGGCGGCAAAAGGAGAAGCGCATGACCCCCGCGGCCGGCGCGGGCCACCCGCCCATGGACGACGTTTACGCGCCCGGCGAGCTGGGGCCGGGCGGGGGCGGTGCGTCGCCGCCCTCGGCTCCCCCGCCGCCCCCGCCGGCTGCGCTGCACCACCACCACCATCACACACTGCCCGGTTCCGTGCAGTGACCCCCGCGGGCCGGGCCCCCGCCGGCTGCGCTGCACCACCACCACCATCACACACTGCCCGGTTCCGTGCAGTGACCCCCGCGGGCCGGGCCCCCGCCGGCGCGCGGCGAGGCGCCGCGCGGCCTGTACTCTTTTTGTTCTGTCGCTTTGGATTTTACAAAAAGCCCAGAAACTTTCGAACAAAACCAAACACCCGGACGACCATCCATCCCCAGCAAGCGGCGAAGACGAATGCAGGCTGCGTCGCCCGAGCCCGGGAGGAGAGAAGGGAAGATCCGGACCGCGCCAGCTCACCCGGGCTTCCCGCCCGCCGCCGGCTCCCTGCCCCCATCCCCTCGACGACCCCCGCCCCTGCCCCCGGGCTGTTCGGGGCCGGATCCCGGCAGCGGCCTTACCAGAGCGACAGGTAACGCGGTACGGGGTTAGGGACTCCCCGGGAGAGAGGACGAAGAAAGGAGGGTTCCCCTTCCCTCTCCCCGGAGCGGATGCCCGAGCCAGCGGATCGAGGGTGGGGGACTGTCACTTTATCCTCTCCACGCCTCTTCCCACCCCTAAGGTTGCGCCCCATCCCCCTTACCCTTCCTCGGGGCTTGGTTTTTTACGGTTTTTATTTATTCATGGGGTCCCTCTAACTCCGCCCGCGCCCTTAATTTAAATTGCTGTATACTGTATTTATCGGGGCCCCGGAGGGGAGGCCGCGAGAGCCGCGTCTGTGTATAAAAGCAGGAAATAGCCAAAGCTTTAATCTAGCCTAATTTATTTTTTCCCCTTACCTTCCCCCTACTCTACCCCAAAAGAGCAAAACAAAACAAACAAACAAAAAAAACAAAAAAAACAAAACAAAAAAAAAAATTCGAGGGTTCATTTTCGTTTCGTTTTATCCGAGCTCCAGCTCGTCCCGGCCACGCTGGAGGGGTCTGCGCTCCCACCCACATCCGGATGGGAAGGGGCTTCTGCCTCGCGGCAGACTGACCACCGCCCAGCAGGGGCCTCGCTCCCCGCCGGCCCTGCCCTCCTGGCCACAAACAAACGAAACTTGGAAAAGTTGGAGGTATTTTTTAATGAGCTGTAGAAATAAGCCGTTCCCTGAGAGCCTTCTGCCTGAGTCCTCGCAGCTTCTGTCTGCCCCCTTTGCAGCCCCCTGGGATGCGGGAGGCTGGGGGAGGCCCAGGGAGAAATTCCCTAAGTTTGGGATGCGGTGGGACCCATGTAAATATGTGAGATATGTACACACGGACGGGGAGAAGAAACATTTTGTGCTTGGTTTTTATTTTTGGTTTTCCGGGTTGCCCTCAGTCCCCATCCTAAAGGATTTTGTACACCGACTAACCTGAAAAAAAGATATTTTAATATGATTTCCCAATTTCTGACCCGTCTCTATTTATTTTCTGGCTGTGTTTGGAGCTTCCCCCCTTCTCCATTTCTTCTATTTGTTAACAGTTTGAATTTAAATTTTGTTATTTTTGTTATTTTTTGGAACGATGTTTTGGTGCATTCTCTTTGTATCTTTATTTCAAAAACAAAAAAACAAAAAAACAATAATGTAGACTGGGAAGTTCCCTTTATATTTATGTTATAGTAAATATTTTATTACTCACATAAACATGTACCCCAGGGCTGTGTCCTGTCCTCTTTACTACCAGGGCTGGGTTGATTTGTGGATAAAATGATGGGAATACCCTGGCTCACCTCCTCTAAAGTCCTGGCCTCACTATTGTGGCGAAAGGTGACCACACAGACCTTCTTCCAGGCCGATATCCGATCGCCTGTTACTTTGGGCAACAGTTGGGCCCCTGCCTCTGGGGAGTGAGTTTGGGGAAGATGAAGCTGCCCCTTGTCCCCTCCCATAAACAGACTATCCGAGACCAGACCAGGAGGAGGACAGGGTACCGCACACACCGCACTGAATTTGGGCCAGCCATTCCTTGCTCTTCTCAGCCAAGGGAGAACCCTGCCTCATACCCTGGACCACCAGTGTAGCATCTGTATACCCCACATCGGACACCCCAACCCCTGACTTTGGTTTCACGTTGCACTCCATGTGTGGGATCTTGGCCCGTTTCCGCTGGAAGGGGGTCAGGCTCTCCACCCACAAGCAAATGGTGTCCAAGCCTACCTGGGTCCACTGGATGTTCCCACAGTGGGCCTGCGGGAGCTGAGTGGTCCTGGGGAGGGAGTCCTGCCTGTTTGCTTGGGTAAAGCCTGTCCTCCTCCTCAGTAAACAAGCCACCTGCCTCAACTTCTCTTGTGCAAGAGTGGGAGTACAAACGACTGTGCCACCAAAGCCCTGCGATGGCCTCTCTTGGGAGGGGATACCCAAGGACACCCCCACCTCCACCCCAGGCAGTGACGCCTGTGCCCACGGGAAGGCCCCATAGCTTTGCAGTCATGACCTGGGTGCGGGGCAGAGACATCCTCAGACATCCCTCTCTCAAGCCTTAGGCAGCAACAAGCCTGCTCCCAGGAGTCAGGGTGATGGAGGCCGGTCTGGGTTCCAGGGCCACAGCTCAAGACTACCTGCATCCCAGCCAAGATCTTTTCCTTTTAAAACAACTCTTCTTAAAAACACTAATAGAACAGCTCTTCCTGTTTCCTCCGTAGATGCATTCTTTTCCCTTCTCAGGAGAAACCACATGCAATTTCTCTTCCTCTTCATGAAGACAAAGCTCGAAGGCACAATCGCTTGACTGGGGAGAAAGTTTTGTCCTCAATGAGGGTGTGTGCGTGTGTGTGTGATCCACTCCTGCCAGGGAAGCTGCCCAAGCCGAGGCCTATGAGAAGCCTTGGCTCCAGCCGATGGCATCTAGGACACCCCGAGAGGTGTTCCCAGGCCCCCAACGTGGCCAGACTGGGGCCCCAGGATGATTGTGCTATGCTGGGAATTCTGGTAACTTTCTGATCTCTGCGCCTCAACCTTGGGAGAATTGGCTCTGCAAGTACAAAGGCCACCAGGGTTTTCAAACGCTCAGCCTCTCACTGCTCCTTTTTTTTTTTTTTTTTTTTTATTTCCCACCTCTCTCCTTCAGTCCAGCCTAGTAGCAATTAGCCCTATAATTGGCACCCGTGTCCCAGCCAGTTTCCACACTGGCAGACCAGTGAGCCTCCCTGTGCTTCTTAAAGAGGAGGCCAGGCCTTTGTGGGCGGCAGAGTGACAGTGTCGCCCAGGGCCACGGACCACCCTACCTCAACCTCTCATTTCCTGCTCCACTAACTAGGGAACTTCGAAGCAGTCCACACTCCCTCCTTATTTCTCCGTTCCTGGAATTTGTCCCAGCCTCGGGGCCCTGAAATAGAACGGGAAGTTCAGAGCTCCTTACGGCCTCTGCTCCCCTGAACCTCAGCAGGTCTGGAGGTTGGAAAGGGCGACTGGGAAGACCGGGTGCCTGCAGCTGACACCAATTGACTGACTGATTTCCTAATTGTCTGCTTAATCCTGTACGAGAGGGTGGATTTATTATTTAAGCAAGTCAACTCCAAAACAGCAAAACAATGCGGCTTTCCAAGAACCACCAGCAGCTGAGAAGCAGAACAAAAAGATGAAAAATAAGTAGAAAAGGAGGCAGAAGAAAATCTTCCACTTCGTGAAGATTTTGCTTAATGAGACACCAGCCTGGGACAGCTACCCAGTGACCACCAGCCTCTGGTCATAGAAGGGCCCCGGGCTCCTTCCCTCCTCTCCATCCTGAGATAAGGGTAGGAAACATGGCATAGAAGAAGCCATAGGGGAAGAACTAGTGTACCCTGGTGTCTTACTCCCTGGATAGAATAGTTTAGGAAAGGCACGGTCAGATGTGAGGTTGATTGTGCCGTTTCTCCAGCCATGTACGTGCATCTACCTGCTCCCCGAGCGCCTCAGACTTCCTTTCGTTCCAGAGAGGCAGAAATTCCTAGCATCAAACTCCAAGGAGGCCTAAGCTTTCCCTAGCAGATTTAGAATGTTCTGATCCCATCTTTCTTCCTCGTTTGAACAAAATTATCTCCTATGATCACGTGGCCACCAATTCTGTTAGCACTTTGCTCTCCACATGTGAACCTCTGTGATAGTGTGTGAATGTGTGTATCCCAGAGGTAGGAGGTGGGGGAAAGACAGTCCAGGCTACACTGCTAATGCTTTGAACTGGGAAAAACATTTGCTGGGTGGGGGTTGGCCAGCAATGGGAAGAAGGAAGGTGGCCATTGTGGCCACCTGTGGTCATCAAGGCAAACCTACAAGGTACCCTTCACTGTACCTCAAGAACACCGACCTTCTGCACCAGGAAGTTGCACATCCTTATGTTGCTGCCTGGCTTAGGTTTGGTGCAATCATCTCTTGACCCCAGAACTTGACTGAGTGTCCACAGGACTAGCGGACCCCCAACCACAGCTACCCACTTAGAGCTGTTTGGAATCAAGTCTCCAGAGAGGCTCTGGGCCTGCATTGTAGGGGTGGCAAGCCCCCAGTCATTCATCCAGGCTTAGGCTTTCCCCAGCAGGGCTTGAGCTCCAGCAAGGAGACCCACCTGAGCAGGGGAAGGAGCAGGGGAAAGTCCAGGTGCACCCCAAAGCTTAGAAAGAGGACTCACCAGGCCTGGGCTTAGTGACTGAATCCGGAGGAACTGTCCAGCTAGTCCCTGCATAGCCTATTAGAAGGCCCTGGAGTCAGTTTGGCCAACCGATCAGGGCTCTCTCTCCTCGCTGCCTAGGAGGCCTCCGTGTGGGAGGACTGCCCTCTATTGGCCCCTGAGCTGGGACATGGCAGCAGTCACCAGGGCCACCTCACAGCTGAGCATGCCCCTAAAAAATCAGCTTCGAGTTGCCGACTCTATGGAGGCACCAGGTAGAGCAGAGGCCACCGTCACCCCCAAGGAAGCAGTTGTGCTTCACCTACATAAACAGGCTTGCCCTTCCTGTCCACCTACCACCCCACCCATTCCCGGACACTCTCAGAAACTCACCATCACAGCTACCTCCTCTGTCTCTCCCACTCACGCCCGCCCCGTCACTCCTCCACTCAGCCAGCTGAAACCCCAGTGCGCACTCTTGCCAGCTTGCTCACACACATGCAAACACACTCGTCACAACCACACCACGGCCTGGTTGTCCAGTCAGTACCAGTTTTGTGGTCTTTGGTGCAGAGCTGTCCAGTCGCCAGGTACCTGGCACCTGTAGGATGTGATCAAGCACACATAGCCATCCTTTGCAGCCTTGGATGGGGTCCGCTTCCCTTGGGGTTCCAACCACCCCACAAACCGTTTTCCAACCACATCCCTGCCCATCATGGTTCCCAGCTCCTCCCAGCTCTCTCCTGCTCCCTTCAGATAATTAAAGTGAGGCAGTGTGTTTGTATGTATGTGTGATCTTATTTTTTAAACACACACCCCCACACGTACATATGCGTGTTATGTATATAAACACACCCGGCAATTAGAACTATCCATTTCTGCCATCGTTCTCTTGTTCAGTAAAACCTCAGCTATGTCCACATCCCCACACGTCCCCACATCACCACGCGATGAACCCAGCATCACCTCATCACGGTCTCCTAATGTCACCCACACACACACACTGGCACTTTCACACCGTTACACCCACCCCCAAGCTCCCTGGTATTTCTCCAGGGGCGCAACCCACCTCCCATCCACCTCCAGGGTCTGTGAAGGGCACCCCTCACATAAGCTAAGTACCAGGAGGGGCCCCCCACGCACACACACCCAGTGGACGTGTCTCTGGCTGAGCCTGACCAGGGTAGGTCTGCGTATTCTTAGGCTACAGAGACAGCACGAGGCATATGGTCTCGTACACAAGAAATAATGTTCATGTTAAATCAGACCTCATGCATAATGCATGGTGCCTGATCTCACATTATTTTGGGTGTTCGTCAAAATCAGTGTTCTTTCTTGTGAGGGCTTCTGAAAAGAAGGGGGAAAGGCACTTGCTAATTGCACCCTCCGCCTAGACCCGGGGAGCCGACCGTGCCCAGAGAGCCTGCCTCTGCCCCGTTGCGCCCACCAGTGGGGTTCATCTCTCCGTCCCCTGTCTTTCCACATGAAAGGAGGGGCTGACTCAGGTTTGTAGCAGGCGTAAGGCCCCATGTTATTTTTATGTCTTTACTCCTGGCTCTCTGTCCCCAGAGGGTTCTGGGGAATAGCAGTGGCTCCATCGTTCTCACACCCGATTCATTTGCCGTTTTATGAACTCCCCGTTGATTCATCGCCTCCCTAAGTCAATGATTCACTCCTGATGGCTTTTCAGAAATCCTTCTTCAAAGGAGCCAGATTATTCAGCTTTGAACAGGAGCAGACCTGGACCCTGCACTGCTACTGTTCCGCTTGCTTAAGGTGGGAAATCGTTACTGTCCTTGGCCTTTCTCTGGGGTTGGCTGGCCTGGGGAGGAGGGAGAGCTCCCTCCATGCAGAAGCTGCTAGAATTGGCCCCAGCAGCTCATAGAGCTGGCCCTGAAGCAAGGCCCCTGCCTGTCACTCTGGGTCACCTGCTTTCTCCCATTGTCATCAAAGTCCCTGGGCAAGTTTTCCATTTCTTCCGGGGGTTGGGGGGGAGGCAGAGAGCAGAATGGGGAAGCACAGGGGCCATGAGACCAGACAGACCTGGGTACAAATCCTGGCTCCACCTCCTATCAGCTGTGTGTCTTTAGGTCAGATATTTACCTTTTCTGTGCCTCAGTTTTTTGATTGAGTAACAATGGCGGCTCCTACATAATAAAACTATTCTGAGATTTAAGTGGGAGGATGTACATAGAGTGCTTAGCATGAGTAGGTGCTGAATGAATGAAAGCTGTTTTATTATAGGGCCTGGGTAATGCCTTGTACAAAAACAAGTGAATGGGGAAGAAAACCAAAATGTAATGAGCTTAGCATGCACCCCACTCTGTCCAAGTCACTCGGACATAATGCCTACCCCGCACTTCTTTTATGCTTTATGTTTATTACCTCACAGTCATGATTCCTATTTTGCAGATGAGGAAACTGGTGCCCAGAGAGTTTTAGTGACCTGTTCAAGGCAGCATGACTGGTTAGTGATAGCACCTGGGATAAAGCCCCTTTGACCTGACACCCAGCACCACGTTCTTTTCACCCTCCTTGCTCGAGTGAACGGCAGGGTCCAGCGCATGGGGTATGTGCACAGAGAGGGGAGGTTCCACAACTCAGGACTGGACCAGAGGAAGAAGCTGGGGACCAGGGGTGTTGGGGCTAATCAGCTAGGATCTGCTAGAAGGGATTCTCTACTGCCCTGTCAGCACCTGCCACTCAAGGAAGCCGATGACTTGCATGGGATGGCCAAGGTCAGTAAGCCCTCCTGGTACATCCATTCAGAGGGCCGCAGACTGAGCAGCCATAGAGTGGCTAGGAATGTGGGCCCCGGTACCTGCCCAGACGTCCCTCTGGCCACACCACCTACTCCTCATGGGGCCTTGGGCAAGCTACTTAATACTTGCTATGCCTCAGTTTCCTCATCGGACTGCTAGGAGAATTAGATGTGATGATTTATGGAAATAGAAGAGAGCCTGGCAGATTTTAAGTGCACATTCAAGGGCAACCATAAAATTAATTTTATATGTACAGTATGTATTATTATACGGAGCTGAAACAGTGCAGAAAAATAATGCCTAGTGCTTCCCCCCACCCCACCCCCCACCCCAGAATTCTCTTCATTCTCAAAAACACTCTGGAAAGAAGAGCTAAGTTTTCTATTCCCAGTTCACAAATGAGGAAATGGGAGGCCCAGGGATGTTGAGGGGTTCACTCAAAATGACCTGGAAAACGAGTGGCAGGTGCAGGCTCCCAACCTCTTCCCCACACCTGCCTCTTTGTGGCAATGCCACGTCCCCAATAATGTACACTGAGCCCCTTCTAAGGTCCTGTGCTGGATTCTGGGGAGAAAGCACCCAGGGAGTCAGGGAAGGCCTCACAGATGCTGGAACCATTAAGCTGGGTCACAGAGAATGAGTAGGGGGTTGCCTCGGGGGCTCCATGCTCAGGGCCTGATCCCAAGGAAGCAAAGCCACTTAGCCCCAGTGCCCTCAGACCCCACTCATCCCCCCCCCTTCCTCTTATGCCTCTTTCTGCCCTTCTCAGGGCCTTTCTACCAGGGGGCTCCCCTCATCTGACACCAGCCCAGAAGACTAAGGATCAGGGCCCCTAGATGAGACTCTATGGAACCACCTAACATGAGATTAAGTCTGCCTATAGATCCCTCAAGATCCCAACTCCTGGTTCTGCTGCAACCTTGCCCAGAGGTTGACCCCCAAGCCATGCTGCAGGGCATCCCAGCCTCATCCAGGGCCAGGCCTCACTCTCCTGTTCATCCTTGGTATGACCCAAATTGAGTCATTTTCATCCCTGGACCTCCATATATAAAATGGGCATTCCTGCATGTATCCATCCATCTATCCATCCTACATCCATCCATTTATCCATTCATCAACCCCACTCACCCATGCATACAACCTTATTCATTCATCCATCTGCCCACCCATCCACTCATCCATTCATCCAACAGTCCCTTCGACCATCCACCCACCCATCCATCTACCCAACCACTTACCATCCATCCCCTCATCCAATCATCCAGTTTAACAACCGGGCCCTCCCTTGAGCAATGGGAACACAGACATACATAAGACTAGTTCCCCAGTCCTTAAAACACTCCTAAATTCACTTCTTCCCCTCCCTACCTCTCAGTCAAGTAGGACAGGCATGTGAGGGCCCCAGTGAGATCATTGTTTGGGAGGAAACAATGAAGTCTGTTGTGCATCGATGAACCCTGTGTGTCAGCACTGGGAACCTACGTGCCTGCTCGTTTCTTCAGGGCCTTCTGGAAGATGTAGTCAGTATGGCCTCTGCGTGGCCCTAGGAGCCCCCTTAGCTCTAATTTCTCACTCCAGAGATGCCAGAGGCTGACCTGAACTGGGGGGCAGGGGGAAGAGCTTTCAGAGGAAGTTGGGGAGAAGAAGGAGCTTACAAGCATAACTTCTGCTAAGGCTGGACATCACCACTGGGACTCAGTTTTTCTACTCGAAATGGCAGCACCATCTTGGCACCAGGGAGATATGAAGAAATGTTCTGGTCCCAGGCCTGTCATGACTTAGCTGTGTGACCTTGAACAAATCCCTGCCATTCTCTAGACCTCACCAGTGCAGGGTGAGGAGTGGTCGATGGGTCCTCCCACCACTGAGGTGGCCCTTCTCGATCCTCAATTCCCTTCCGGCCTGGGTGGGCCTGCCCCTCTGACAATGGGGCCTCTCTGACCGGCCCACACACGAGGAGGGGTAGGAGATGACGTGGTTGGTGTCTACAGCCCTGAGTCCTCTAGCTATTCAACCCTCCCTCCCCTGACACAAACAACCCTCAGTCACCCCCTCCTCCCACCCCCCAGAATCTGGGCACAGCTGGGGCTTGCTTTGCCCTGGCCACCCCATGAATCACCCCTCTATGGTCCTCCGGGGGAGTTGTCCAGGGAGCATCCTACGCCCCCTGCGGGGTGAGGGCCAGAATCGCGGCCCTCAAGCAGGCAGTGTCCACAGGAACAATGAGGGCCTGTGGCTGACAGCCGGAATGCAGCCATTGTCCTGCCCTGGCCCCCAACCCCAAGGCCTCCGGTCCTCAGGCCGGGCAGGCTGGCGTGGGTCGGTGCGTCAGGCGCTCGTGTGCCAGGGCCAGGACACATGGCCTACCGCTTCCCTTCCTCGGACAGGCGGGCGGGTGGGCTGATGGGCCAGACCCCACCTCCTCACACAGCCTCACAAAGGATCCCACGCACAGAGTGAGGAGAAGCAAGACCAGACCCAAGGAAGCCAAACTGGCCTACCGCCCACCCATCCCTGGGGGACTGGGAGCAGACTCAGAGAAGGGCCTTGAAGCTCGGAGACCCAGGCTATACATCACAGTGGGGAGGGGGACCACATTAGAATAATGCAGGATTAGAATGGGGTTGCTATAGCGACGTATTAGGGCAATACATCTAGGGAGTCCCAGCCCCTTGGTGATGTATGACTCTGCTCAGCTGAGGGGAGCAGGGGGAGGGGACCTGTCCCGCTGCTTCCAGGGGACAGCAGACACCAAACATTCTTTTCATGGGTGGAAAATCTCTGCCTTGGACTCCAAAAATAGGCATCTCCAAATCCTGTCAAGACAGAGAGGCCCTGCCAACCCCACCTCCAACAACCCCACTTCTCGTGCATGCTTAACTCAGCTGCAACCTTAAATCCTAGCTCCCCACTCAGCCCCAGGCTCCACCACAGCCCCTCAGGCCCTGTCCTTTCTGCTTCAGTGCTAAGAGCTATCCCCTAGCATCCACTGGGATTAATAGGACTACATCTGGGGGAGGGGCTGGGGGGAGAGACAGAGCAGGAGGAGGTGGGGCTGTCCAGAAATGCTCCTCCTTGGTCAGAGCACGCAAAGCTGTTCATGAAAGAGATGCCTCCAGACTGAGTCTAAGGGCATACATGCTGTCCCCTTCTCACCCACAGGCCTCCTTATGCCGGCATCTGGGCACCACACCACCATCTAATCCCAGATGTGGGATTTAACTTCCCTCCACAACTCCCAGGACCACCAAGTGGGTGTAGGGGTAGACTAGCCCCAGAGAAAAAACAATTGTATGGGGCTCCCAACAGAGGAGAACTCATCCAAAATCTTCATGTAATGTTTGACATGTTATATGACAAAGTCAGGCCATGAGCTCCCTTTTCAACTACTGTACCAAGTTATTTTTTTTTTTTTTTTTTTTTT
>PVKE010004606.1:0-24764 GCA_004027555.1 Craseonycteris thonglongyai | reverse complement strand
GTTAAAGATAGCTACTCATAAGCTATAAAGTTCACATGCTACCTGATCCTACCCTTTGCTGTTCCAAAGCACTGACTAATAAGCCTCTTAGTACCTTCTTAATCAAGGAGCATTTCAACACTGTCAGAGTAACAGACACAGGCTCAAACCACTGCCCCTGAGGAGCAGACATTTTCACTGGGGTTGATTTACACACAGCTGAAATCCAGTCTCCGTAAAGACCTTTACAAGGAAAAACATTAAAAAATGAAGGCCTCACCATAAGATCTTTGCGTGTTTGAATTTTCTGTGCAATAACAAACAATTTCTTCTCTCGTTCAATCCGCTGCACCAGGCAGTTATACTGCTTTTCTCTTTCTTTCGCTATCCGCTGCAGAAGAAACACATTTGCAATAAAACACTTAGGATAAAAAATGAGTAAGAAACTATTTCTTAATCCACGTAAGCCCAAACATGCCAACAGTTTATCAACTCCCTCCTTACTCCGGAATCAACATGATGATATACTGTAAAGCTGTCCATTTTAGGGACATTACATTCAAGAGGTGAACGGAACCCAGGAGACTTGCCCAGGGACACATGGTTCACCAGCAGCTGAGTCAGGACTGTCCTGAGTCTCATGGATGTGAGGAATCTTTCCACAACTACACTATGCTGCTTCAACCCTTGTGTGAGTGTCCAGTGACCTAAGGTGATACAGGAACGCACAAGGACTGGAAACGCTGCACAACGTGAGTAGAGAAGGGAGCCAGGCAGTGTGCAGTGTCTGAGAAGCATAGCTCTCAGCGAGCAGGACTTTCAGCGGAAGTTGACCTGAGAATTCTCACTGCTGATGACTCTCAAAGACCAGTGGTCCTTAAATGTGGGAAACTGAAAACCTTTGAGAAACTGAGGCAAGCTTTGGACTCTTTCTTAAATGTATATAATGCATACTAACTTGTAGGGCTTATTCTCTCATGGAACCTCAGTTGAGAAAAAGGCAGAGCTAAATGATCTAGATTTGTACACACATGGCACATCTACTTACTCAAAATTTCAGTGTGGGAAGAGGGCATTCATAGACTTCCTAGAGCTCATTCATGGACTGCCCACTCCCTCCAGACTGAAAATTCCTTTGCGATCCACCCACCAACAGTCTCTTAATAAAAATGATTTGCTTTAAACAAAACAATCAAAAAAAGTAGCACTACTTACAAAAAATGGCAAGATCCAAACCTTCCCAATTAAAGAGACAATGGTGAACCATTCCACACAGGTGTGCAGAACACTAATCTCTTTAGGCACTACCACGATACTTGAGAAGCGTCAGGGACACAGCTAATGGAAATGGCATCAAACTGACAAACAGGGTTATTACAAGAGCACTAGTCAACCAGCTCCACTCCTCAGCGAGAGCATTATCTATAGAGAGGGGAATGTTACTGGGCCTCAGACTTAAACAATTCCCCATTTCTAGCATAGTCTCACAGCAGTGGTTTCAGACAGCTTTTGTTTTCACTTTATTGCACAGACTGTCAAATTAATGGGATTACCCAATATAGTCAAACCAATTAGGAGTATTTATATGACTAAAGCAAGTTTAGCTGCCTCTGAGCTAGAAAAACTGCTGTGAAATTAAACATTGGAAGCAAAGCTGATGCGGTGTAAATGATTCAAATCAAAACAGAACAGCTGTCTGACTGAAACACATTGACAGCATTTTCAAAATTAATCAGTCAGAAGTGAGAGTTCAACTCCAGAAGGCTCTGAGAAAAAACATGTCTTCTATACAACCCAGCTACAGTGATGGAAAGCACAAGGAAAAGTCAATACAACATTTTGGTTACAAATGCATAATGTGAAAGAATTTTCGATATGCATATTCACTGCTAAAGGTTCAATATCAAAGTATATCAAATCCCTTAATCGTCAGTGTCCCCTCATTTCTCTGCATTTTAAAACTGTTGGCATCTGTTACAAGCATTAAAAGTACAAAGCCCAGGGTCAGAGCTGGGATCAAACGCAGATCAAAAGGCCAAAACCTCAGTTGCTAACCACTATGCTGCCCATCCTCCAACCTTAGAAACCAAGGACTGCTCCTCCACTCTCATGCCCATTATCAAACCCTCCTTCTACATTTCTAAGGGAGCTTTCCACAAATTATTATATTAAATGCATTAGCAAAAAAAAAGGAATCTAGATTCTCCTAAACTTAAAACTAAAGAAAAATGGGGATTACCTTAAGTCGAGTCTGATCAGTAACTCCTTTCACTTTCTCCTTCTGCAAGGTCTCCAGTGTGGGTCTATTAAAGACTCTGTCCACTAGTTCTGGGGCTGTTCGCAGGTGAGTTGCAATATCAAACTGTTCAACTAAAAGTCAAGACAATCCTTAAGGTAATGTCTCTAACACCAAACAACACAGACCAATATGCCAGACTGTCCCAGGAACCTTCAAACATTTCATACCTTCCTTTTTAGTATCGAAAAAGAACACATGCTTATTCTGTTGCTTCCCCTGGAAATCCAGCAGATGGAGCTCTGATTTTAGTCTTTCAATTTTCTAGAACATAAAATTTAGTCTCATTTTATATTGGGTTCTTCTAGGGTAAAAAAATAAATCTGTAAAAGTTTAAACTATTTCACATCATTATTACCAGTCAGCAAAGAATTTGCTTCATTCTTTTAAAAGAAAGGACCACTAAAATTTATCAAGCACCAACCACATGTCAGGTACTAGGCTGGGCATTCCCCAAAACTCCTTTAATCCTTACAGCAATCCTATGAGATAGAAATGAAGAAGCTTCAGAGAGGTTAACTTGTCCATAATCTTGGGACTAATAAATAGCAAAACCAGAATTCAAACCTAAGTCTGTCTCATTCCAAAAACTGAACTCCTTCCACTCCACCATGTATCTCAGTCATTTTCACAACAAAGCATACTACAAGATTATATATAACAGGAAGCCAGGATGGCTCAGTGGGTTAAGCGCTCACTTTGCAGCGCTGGGGACCGAGGATCGAATCCCGGCCCCGGCCAGTGTGGAACCATGTGCTGAACTGGGAACTCCCCCAGTTCAGTTCTCTCTCTGTCTCTGTATCTCTATCTCTCTCTCTCTCTCTCTCTCTCTCTCTCTCTCTCTCTCTCTCTCTCTCTGTCAAAAATAAATAAATAAAAATATATTAAAAAAAAAGATTATATATAACAGAAGAAATCAACTTATAACTTTAGATTGATAAATTTATATTTATTTTTTG
The DNA here is from genome assembly GCA_004027555.1 of Craseonycteris thonglongyai. Lineage (NCBI taxonomy): Eukaryota > Metazoa > Chordata > Mammalia > Chiroptera > Craseonycteridae > Craseonycteris > Craseonycteris thonglongyai. Next base: position 21,530 of record PVKE010004606.1, on the reverse strand, counting down.
TTGTTGTTGTTTTTGTTTTTGACAGAGACCGAAACAGAGAGAGAAGGGGGAGGGCCCAGAGCAGTCTCCATAGTTTCACATCATCAGTTTTTCTACATAGTTTTTTCATTCCACACAGGTGGGCGTGAAGCCGCACAGAGCAGGAACCGGGTCAGGGGCCTCTCACAAGCAAGGCATGCCCCAGCAAGCTGGGAGCTGAACCGGGGGCCTCCTACAACGGAAGCTCACCCTAGCAGGAACCAAACTGGGGGCCCCCCACATGGGAAGCACACCCCAGTTCAGCATATGGGTCTGCACAGGCCAGGGCCAGGACTAGATCCTCAAACCCCCAGGGCTGCAAAGTAAGCACTCAACCCGCTGAGCCATTCCGGCTTCCCCCTACACCAGGGGTGGCAAACCTTTTGGCAACTGAGTGCCAAAGTTTATGAAATAAGAGTATACTCGCTCAACTCACGTGCCAACCTATCGAGTGAGATAGAGGTATCGATTATTTTTATGTCTATAAGAGCATAAACAATAATTTTTTAAATGGTATTCACAGCTCCGCGTGCCGAAATAATTGCTCCGCATGCCACTTTGGGCACGCGTGCCATAGGTTCGCCACCCCCGCCCTACACTATCTTCTTACCCACTAAAAATACATCAGAATGAAGAATTTCAGTTGTTACCTTAGCTTCTGCAACCCTTTTCATTTCTACATATTTGACATCCTGAGTTCTCATCAGTTTCAGCTGTTCTGGAGTTACTTCTTCCTTAGTCTCCTTAATAACATGAACTCCATCCTAAAATCCAAAGTTAAAAGATACATTTCCTATTAGATTAAAAACATTACTAAGTTATTGGCATAGTTCATGGTTGTAACAAAGATACCAAATGACATGTGCAACAGCAATTCAATGCACTACACCCCCATGGTGTGTGGTCAATTTAGCACCTCCAGTCACCCACTCTTAGAACAGCTCTAGGCCTAAGACAACTCAGAGTCAGGCGAAAAAATACATGCTGCTCATGAAGGAGCAGTTTTGACTTGGATATGGACCAAAAGCACCTGGACCACCTAGAGAAGGGCTAAGTAAAGGCCGAGATTCCTTCTTTCCATCTCTTCCCCAATCTTTATTTTCCTTATTGGGTTGGAACTCAAAACACCCACTGACCCATTAGGCACCCACCTGGAGTTGAACCCGAGTCATTTTATAATAGAATTCATCTGGATTTTTTTCAAGCGCTTTCTTCCGGAGAGCTCGTAGGTATTCTTGCTTTCTCCGGTAGTCACTGAAAAGCAGGTAACACAAGGTTCATGGCAAAAAGAGAGAGGGGGGAAAAAACACACTGAGCAAACTTGACAAGCATCTCAAATTCACAGAAAATTAAACTCAAAAAAGCCAAAGCAATGCTTGCATCTGATCCACACTCCACTGTCATCGATGTTGAACTCTTGTCTCTGTAACTCCTCTCCTGTCCCAATCTTACCTGAAATTAACAGTCCCCACCTCACATATGTTGTACCATTTATGTCATTACCGAGAGAGACCAAACAAAGAACAAATTAAAACTCCTTAGCCAGGGTTCTGATGCCAGCCTGGGCACCAAGTGATCAAATAAGATTAAGAAACTACACAGTGCAGTCAGTATAACACAGAGACTAGAATCGTGGACTCTGGAGCCGGACTGTCTGGGTTCAAACCTGGAACACTGCTTGGCCCAATAACAACACTCAGTAGTCACTATTAGCCTTAAAATCTCTGGGACCCAGAACAATCCATCGCCCACCATCTGTACCAGAAGCATAAAGAGGACCTCAGCTGACACTCATGGCTAACAAATAATTATAAAGTATTTTGCAATCAAGTGCTAAAGAAGGAGAATGGGGATAATTGTTTTATAAAATGTTTTCAGAGTTCATTATCACCCACGCTCAGGCTCATGAATCCATCTTTCACATCTCTTCATTCCACACCACACACATAGTGATGTAAGAAACTCAACAACTGGAATTTTAGATTGTATCTTACACTTCAAGAAAAGGGAGAGAAAAAAGACTCCGCTTTTGGCTCAAACACCAAGGCAGGAGCAAATCAAAGCCACTATGAGAAAACAATCTGGAGCAACATAATACAAAAGTGCACAATGCAACTACAGTTAAGTAAATAATGCTCTGCCTAAACAAAGACAGGAGTTTAGGGTCACAGACGATTATCTGACAGGCTGCCAGACCTTTGGCTATTTTATCAATGGCAGGAAATTATCCCCTGTTGAACACTCAAGCAATTCAACTGCAGTGCAAGGTTATAAGCTTTCTAGGCAGCACGTCTACCAGAAAGATTGCACTCACTTTGCACGAACTTTGTAATCTTTCTTTTTCTCCAACAGGCCCAGATGTTTTCGAAAGCCAGGCTAGAAGACAAAAGCAAAAAGAGAAGTGTTAAGTCTCTTCAGCAAACACATACCCAAGTCAACATGACACCTGATGGGAACAAGCAAGTCTCTAGAGTGCTCAGTAAATCCATGTCCTTGGAGCCAATTCACTACCCTGTTCCCTCCCCTCCCCCAACTGGGCTCTGCCCAAGGATGAGAGAGACCATGCAGGCGCCAGACAGGTCACAAGCACTGCCGGCCATAGTAGGTTTCTTGGCCTATTAAGGACAGAGAGAGGCAACAATGACTCGGCACTAGGCAAGCAGTTGCCAGTTGTACTAAAATTACTACAGACTTAATCCAAGGGTTTATAAAATACTATGAAGGGAAAACATAGTAACAGGGAGACAACTGTGGTAAAGGAGCTAAATTTAGAGTCTGGAGAACTGGGTTCAAATCTAAGCTTTACCTCTTCACAATCTGTGACCTTGGGCAAGTCACTTAGCTTCTCTGAGCTGCTGTTTCCTAACTATAAGATAAGAATAACAGTACCCACTTCTCGTGGCTATTGTAGGGTCAAATGAGCCTCTGTAAGTGATAGTGCCTGCACATGGCTTGCAATATAGCAGGTGCCCAGCATGTTTACCTTTGATATAAAATATGAGAAAAACAAGTATGACAGAAAATACTTTATCTGACACACAAGTTGGATAGCATGGAAGGCACAAGGATTATGTCTTGGTATTAAGCTATCATTTGTTGAGCACTTAATATACGTCAGGGTCTGTGCTACATGCTTTTGCCTACATCACCGTAACAGGCCACATTTATTAAGCTCTTATTCTGTTACAAAGCAATCTGATAAACTCACTACATGCAATTTTATCTAATCCCCACAACGATCATGGAAAGTAGGTAAAGCAGACAAAGAAATGCCTACCACAATATCCCAAAGGGGAATGAAGTATTGCGAGAATAACTTGCCCAAGAGCATAAAACTATGAAAGGCAAAGCTAGAACCAGAACCCATTCTATTAATATCTGGGGTCACAGTCGGTGCTGTTCCCCACCCCACGAGCCTGCATCTTCCTTTGCTCTGAGTAATCTCAACTTTTGAGGAAGTACACACACTTCTCTATTGTTTAAACTTGTATAATAATTTTGATGGGATTTTTAAGTCACCTTTCTCATCCTTTATCCTTGAAGTGATGCCATAAACCAACTCAGTACTTAAAATAACACCTCAAACCTCTACTGGCAATTTTTATTTAATTACAGCACACAAAAGGACGTTGACAGAGAGTGGAGAAAGAAAACAAGAGTCAAAAGAGCAACACTAAGAGGCAGAAATCTTGAAAGCTGCCATGTCCACTTGAATAAACATTAGCATTATAGAAAAAAACCTGGTGTGGCATTTGAGATAGTTCACACATAATTACACATACCCCCTCCATACAAAATATTTTCAATCGCTCCCCACTGCCTCAGTGAAAGACCTATTGGGAGTGCTTTATCAATGAGTTTATCTAATTTTCCATCGGCCTTCTCCACAGCTCTCCCCAACACATTCTCTCTTCCTATTTAGACACAGCCATGTCATGCTCACTGACGGCCCTGAAAGCCCTCTGTCTTCTTTGCTAATCCAAATTAACTACGGTACCTCCTTACATCTGTGACTTTGGATGCATTATTCAATCTTTACACATCAAATTCCTCATTTGTAAAATTAGGATATAACCATCTCACAGGGATGCTGTAGGATTGTATGAAATAATCCTTGTACAGCCTGTTGGAAGGTACCTAGCGCAGAGTCAGTGCTCAAAAACAGACAGCTATTATCATTGTCTTCCAAGTTCAACATGCTTCACCATGCTTTCTCTCATCTCCTCTTCCCATTCAAACTCCTCATATGGTATTTTTTTATATGCCACCTCTTATAAAGTTGCCTCTTGTATTCATCTTTTAGTAGTCTCTGGATTCAAAACACTTCGCCCAATTCCTGGCTTTGCTGCTTGCCCCTTGTATGTCTTTGGGCAAAATAACTTATTGGAACCTTAGTTTCCCCAACTGCAAATGTGAGAAAATAATAGTACCTACTTCCACATACTGTTGAGAGTTAAATGAGATAATGAGAGGAAAGTATTTTGCACTTTGTCTGGCTCTGGCACACTGTAAACACTTCTAGCTATTATTACTTTTAGGTACATCCACACATAGGACCAAACGAGGCGGCAAATTACACCATTGCTCCCAGCTCACCACAGAGCACATAGCAAGTGAACAAAAATGTCTGATGAATGTCTATTAAGCAGGAAGACAACTGTGGTTAAGAGGCCTTAGTTCCATTCCATCAGTTGGTGACACAACTTTAGACACACCCTTCAATCCTTTCTTCCACATCTATAAAATGAAGTTGGACCAGTTATCTCTAAGGGCCTTTCTGAATTAGATATTATGTGACTCCTAAGAGCAGTGGAATAGATATGATTCTGCATATATATATATATATATATATATATATATATATATATTTTTTTTTTTTTTTTTTTAAGATTTATTTTTATTGCTTTTGACAGAGAGATACAGAGACAGAGACAGGGAGAAGGAGGAAGACCCAGAACAGTCTCCATAGCTGCACATCATTGGTTTTTCCACATAGTTTCATTTCACAGGTGGGCACAGGGCTGCACAGGGCAGGAACTGAGCCAGGGTCTCTCCCCAGTTCAGCATATGAGTCTGCACGGGGACAGGATTCGATCCTGTCCCCGGGGCTGCAAATTGAGCATTTAACCTACTGAGCCATCCTGGCTTCCCCTGATTCTGCATATATTTAACAAACTTCTATTCAACCTCCCCACACAGACGCATCCTGCACAGGAAGTCCTGTTTATTCCACCTGAATTTGGTGTTTGTGGCTGGGCAAATCAATTTAGCTCTCTGGACTTCAGTTTTCTCACCTGTATAATGGGGATGGAAAACACCTACAAGCTGAGACATTAACATGATGATGGTACCATCCTTTTTTCAATTACAGGTGATATTCAATATCATTTTTATATTAGTTTTAGGTGTACAGCGTAGTAGACATTAATTATATAAAGTGACAAACCCCCCCCCCCAATACCATACTGAAAACACCGATCTCTTCCGGCACAACCCCCATAGGGAGCAGGCAGGGCTGAGCACCTTTACGGTGGGTGTCAGCTCCAGCTCGGACTCTTATGGGCTGTGTGAGCTTTGACCTCAACTTCCTCAGAGGTCAGTACTTTACACACAGCATCTCACTTAATTACCTCACAGAAACCTTGCAAGATAGCCTTTGATTATCCCCAAAGAGTGGGGGAGCAGGCCCCGCTCTACCAGAATGCAATCCCACTCCTCCGAGGCTCCGCCCCAGCGACGCCAGCGTCGCCAACACCTATTTGCATTTATTTACACGCCGCATCTACGTGCAGAAGAGACCAGGACCCACAGGCGGAGATGGGGACGGGGGCGAAAGCAGCACATGGGACCACCGGCCAGCGATCGTGGAGTTTTTGCGGTCCTACCTGGCTTCGCTCGCGGTGTTCTCGCTGTCGGGACTTGGCCGCTTTCCGAAAAGCCGCCGCCATGTCTGCTGTCCTGGGAAAGCTCAGTGGACAACGCCGAAGCCGCACCACCTCTGCCGCCGCGTCCACGGATCGTACCGGAAACAGGCCAAGCCACCAGCGGCTTGGAGCCGCCCACTTCCTCTCCGCACCCAATGGGGAGCCTGCTTTCCAGAAGTCCGTCCTCCGGCAAAGGCGTCCACTACTGGCTGCTTCTGGGAAGTGTAGTTCACTGAGTCTAGTCTCGTAACTCTACAAGAGCCAGTTCTTATTCGCCAGCTTGTCCACGTGTGCAGAGATCGCGCCTTCGCGCTAGGCTCCGCGTGGGCACCTGGGAACACGTGGCTGCCACTGCCCTCGGCCGGGCTGGGCGTGGGGTGTGCGCGTGCGCAGTCACCTACCGCCCTTCCCCACTTGGATTTATGCGGTGCATTTAAAACTAGGAGCTGTGTGAATTTTACGTGTACGAGAAAAGAGCACTCTGTAGAGAGACGACAGACCTTAAAACCATGTCTGGCTCTGCCATTTACTGACTGTGTGACTTTTGACAGGTCATTTGACTTTAGTGAGTGAGCATCTTTTTTCTCATCCATAAAACAAGGATAATAGCAGGTATTGTTTACCTCATAGGACAGTCAAGGAACTCACAGTTGAATGGAGGAGTCATATCATGGCAGTAATTATAAAGTTCTGAACCTTTCATCCTCAAGGGAATGGCTGGCTGACAGCCTGAGTGTCAGAGGCAGTACACTGTAAATGATTAGGACCATTAACCATGGAGGTGTATTCTGATTCTAACTACTGCCAGCCAAGATAAAGTTAGCTTCACTCAACCTTGGTCTCCCCAGCTGTAAAATTGAGGCAATAATACTATACCCACAAAATAGTTGTGAGGTTTAAATGGAATAATGTGTTTAAATGCTCTGTTCACCCCTTAGCAAGTTCACAATCAATCAGAGCTATTATTGTTATTATCATTATTATTACTAAACCTAACTATAAGGAGGATAGGGAGAGGGTTTGGCACTCTAGGGTACTCTAGAAGTATTGGGTGTCTTTCCCATCATGTAAAGCTAGCCTTTAGCTGTAATTGCACCCATTTCTCACCCCTCCAGCTGAGGATGAGGAGCTCTGGGGAAATCCTCTCCCGAGTCCCCAGAGCTGCAAGTTCAGCAGACCAATGGACATGGGAAAAAGCTGAAAACAGCTGAGATTCTCAGAGTGAAAAGTTTTTTCTGAGTCTGAGCCTTGCCCAACTAGGGTCAGATGTGTTAATTAAATTCCATCTCATTTGTTCCTTAACCATTGTAAGATAAGGCTCTTCATAATCTGGCCTATGCCCACCTTTCCAGCCTCCTCGTGATTAAGAAGCCCAGCCATCAGGCAGAGTGACTTGGTAGCAGCCCCAGTCACTTCTGCCACTTCCCCTGAAGAAGGTGTTGAGTGATGAGCATGCCCAGGAGAAGACAGCTCTGCACAGGGGAAAGGAACCCTGGAGTGATCCTGCAAGTGCTCTGGGCACTCCCAAGGGCAAGGGTAAACCATACACCCAAAGAAGGAAGTTTTCTCATTGGGGTGGGGTTGGGGTGCTTGTGGTTATAAGAAACAGAGTGATTCATCACCCAAGAGGAAACCATGAGAGCTCTGTCAGTCATCACCCAGGGCCTCCTTTTGAAAGCCCTTCCAAGGTCAGAAAAGTGCTAGGAGACCCTGAGCAAGCCCCCTTCCACCACAAGGTAAGGGATAATGTATGGGGACCTCCTGGGACAACCAGATCCCACTCACCCAAGAATAGTTGTCCAGGACTGAGGCTGCTTCCAGCCCCAACTCAGATACACCTGTTCCCAGAGAGGCGGAGAGGACTGATGTGGAACGGAAACAGAGTCCATGTGGCTGATCCCTTGACTTCCCTGGGTCACGTTCTCCTGGGTCAACAGAAATAGAGCAGGCAGGGAAATGTGAGCCCACAGAGGAGCTAGAAATGTGGAGGGGAATCGGAGGGACACTTATAGTTTAGGCATCAGAAATAACCATGATAAACAGCCTCTGCCCTACACCCGTCTCCCTCCGTCAGGCTAGGCCAAGTCAGAAAGCTCCTAACTTTCTCTGGCTTTCAGACTCCAAGTTCAGCAGCAGAACCTTAACACGAATCTTTCGTGGTCAAGTGTTAAGGTTGGGAGGTGAGGGGATGAGTTCCCACATATTAAATACCTACTGTGTACTCTCATCCAATCCTCACATGAATGCTGTGAGACAGGCAGGAGTCGACCACTCAACAGATGAGGAGACTGAGGCTTAAAGGGGTTAAATTACTACAGAGGCTTAGAACTTAACAGTTAAGCTCTTTTGGGGCTTATAGAGCTTTGACATTAGAAACCAGGCTTTGCCATTATTAACTGTCATCCATGGCAGGTCACTTACTCCCTGTGCCTCTATTTCCTCATCCTTAAAACAGAGATAAAAATACATATTTCATAAAGTTATTAGAAAATCAAGTGCACTAATATATGTAAAATGCTTAGGGACTGTTGCAAAGTAGTAACCCAGAAAAGATGGACTCTTATTAAAGCTTTTCAGCAGAGATTCAAGCCATGAGTAAAAATTAGCATCTCGGGGAAGCCGGGATGGCTCAGACAGTTAAGCGCTCACTTTGCAGCCCCAGGGACCGAGGAGGCCCCTGCCTGTGTGGACCCACATGCTGAACTGGAGTGTGTGTGCTTCCCATTCGGGATGCCCCCAGTTCGGTTCTCACCCCACCCCATCCCCTTACCCCCAGTTCAGCCCCTGGCTTGAGAGGGCGTGCCTCCCATTCGGGAGCCCCCAGCCCAGTTCCTGCCCTGCGCGGCCCCCACCCACCTGTGTGGAACAAAACCATGTTGAAAACAGATGACACACAACTATGGAGACTGCTCTGGGCCCTCCCCCTTCTCGCTGTACCTCTCTGTCTCTGTCAAAAACAATAAATCTTTAAAAAAAAAAACAACTAGCATCTCCCAACTCTACCTTTGATCCAGAACCTTCCTTACTCACTCATAACCCCTCCCTTACTGAAGGTTGCTCACCTGTGCCCTCCCAGGAACGCAGACACCTCTTTGCCATCTAGTCCTGCACTTCCAGGGCTAGGAGTCTCTTATACCTGCAAGAAAAATCCCAGAGAAAGGGCCCACCCATGGGCTGGCTACTTGCTCCATGGATTCCAGATAACAGATGCCTGTGATCCAAACTAGGGGAGACAGAGGGGATCCAAACTGAAGCAGTACCTTTCATTCATTCATCAGATATTTATTATCTAAATATTAGAATAGGTATTAAGATGATGGTGGTGAACAGGAAGGATCCACTCCCTACCCTCATGACACTTACAGTTTAAGCATCAGGAACAATAATAAACAAACCATTAGTTAATTTTGAAATGAAACCTGGCCTCAGGTGTTTCAGGGACTTGGGACCCAGGAAGACAGGCCTGTGATTCAGAGATGGGAGAGGAGTATAGTCAGGAGCCACAGCCTGGGAGGGAATGAGTCTCTGCACTGAAAGCTGGGCAAGAGCCTCTGAATCTCTACTCTAGATGTTGAGGTTATTTCCAGGGTTGGTTTTGTTGTCCCTTGTTTTGCAAACAACACAGCAGAGCCTCCTTCTTCCTCCCCCCACCCTTCCAGATTGAGGCTATTTATTCCTAGTGACAAGCCTGAGGATCCCAAGGGGGATGGCCTCGTGGACCTAGAGGGGCCTTGTGTCCCTGGCAGGCGCCAGTCCTCCCTCTGGGGCACAGGGAGGAAGCCAGGGGGTTGGAAACTGTAGAGGTGAGGGAGGAAGGGTTCCCTCTACTTTCCTCCACCACCCCTGCAGTGCCCCAACCATGCACACTCCTCACACCCCTCCTTGAGAAGCTCAAAAATTATAGGGCCAAGGATTAGAATCTCCCCACTGGGCCTCAAAGGTCAAAACTATTCTTGGGCACTATGGAAACCCAGGCAGGACTTCTGGGTCCCAGATGCAGCTGGATGTGAAGAGGTGATTACTTCTGTTTTTGTCACTCAGGGTTGTGGAATAAAGCCCTTTGAAGGTCAAGGCTCTATTGTGGGGTGGAGATTGGGGGTGGCAGGTGGAGGTCTTCCCTTCACCTCATGTTACCAGAGAACACCTAGGTCCCCACTGGCAGGCCCATGACAGCAGAGTCAAAACCACCCTGTCCTCTAGGCTGGATTAAGGCCCCTTTCACAAATTCGGACTGCTTGTGGCCGTCTTGGGGGTAAATTGGGAGGTGAGGAAACACAAGTGAGCATGAAGACTCTTGGTCCCCAAATGGACCTTTGTGGGCTGGGTCATGTACCCCTTGCCGACGACTGAACACAGCAGTCTCTCGCTTGCAGCTTGGGGGCGGTGGGGGTGTGGAGGCAGCAGGGAGAGAGGACAGCAGAAGCTGCAGGGAGGGAACAGAGGCGGGGTCCTGGCCGCCCAGGAGGGTTGGGAGAGCCAGGTGGGGCTGGGACGGGGGAGGGGGGCTGGAGCTGGCTCCAGTCTGAAAGGGAGGTGGGGGCGGGGCCTGGCCCCCAGCCTTGGGGACCAGGGGCCGGGGGCGGGTTCCGCGCCCTGCGGGCAGGGGCGGCCGGGGGCGGGGTCCGGGCGGGGCGGGCTCCCGCGCTCACTTCCTCGGGGAGGGGTTGGGGCCGCGCTCCCAATCGCCCACACGGTCCGGTTGCAGCCGGCAGCTTCGCCGGCAGCTCGCTCGGCCTCCGCGCGGCCCGGCCCGCAGGTAGGAGCCGCCGAGGGACGTGGGCCCGGCTTCCCGGCCCCCCCCGGCGACGAACGCCGCGCCCCGCTCCGTCTGCCGGCCTCGAGGTGAGCTCCCTGCTGAGCCAGGCTCGGATCCCAGCGCTTGGCCCCCTCCCTCGGGCCAGGAAGGGAGCAGAGGCGGCCCGCCCCCTGCCCCGGCTTGGATCTGGCGGCGGGCGCCCAGGGCGCAGATCCCCGCAGGGCGCCGAGCCCGGGTCCTCACTGCTCGCGGCAGCCGGGCGGGGCGGGGGCTGCTAGCGGAGTTGGGCGAGGGAGGGGGCCAAGTCTGAAATAGAAAAACTAGAATCGAGAGAAAAACCAGAGGGTTCTGAGAAACTGAGGCTCCCAGAAAGCCGGGTGGAGTGAGAGACGGAGCCTGAGACCGGGCCACTAACCACAGGCTTAGACAGGAGGCTGCAGAGTTCTCTGAAACGGGGACAGAGACTTGGATGTAGAGTCACCGAGGGATAGATCCGAGGCATAGGGACGAACTCAGGTTTTGTGGAGCATTTTCAGAAAAAGCAGACGCTGACCCCAGTGAACTCACCATGGGGCCCTTTCCAGGGTCTTGGGCAATGAGGGTCCCAGAAGCCTCCGCTTTCTTAGCCTCGTGGTGAGTCAGCCTCTGTGAGGCCTGTAAAGACATTCAGAGACTGGAGACAGGGGCACTCGGGTGTACAGAGATGCTAAGAGGTAGAGAACCGGGTTGGGGACCAAGACATTCCTCCCCATAGAGACACTCACAGACCAGACATGGGTGTTCAGAGGTAGAAATCCACCGAGGCAAACTGTTGGGAGATAGCTGGTCAGATGCGGAGACACCCACAACATACAGACAGCTGCTGAAGTGCGCAGAGAGAGACACAGGCACATGCTGCATGGAACAGCTAGACACGCAGAGACAGATTCACTGGAGGTGCACTGGCAGCTTCCAAGACAGACCCCGAGAGACTCAGGCCCAGGAGATTGGGAAGCAAGGATGTGGGAAAACACAGACTCTGGGCCAATTGAGTCCCCATGAGGAGAGGACCTGTGACAGTAAGTTTGAGATCAAGGAGCTCCACGCATACACCAAGACAGCCCCAACTTATTTTTAAACTCATCTTGGACGGGCTGCTTCAGCCCTGGGGGACCCAGGGTGAGTGAACTATTCCTCCCTTGTCCCCAGAACAGCTGCTAGATCCTACTTCCCACCACCACCACCCTCCCCCCTTCCCCTAAACTGCTGTGACTCCCAGGCCCCATAGGGGGAGGGGAGAGGGGAGAGTTTGGGGTTGATGCCTGGTAGCAGGGGGTGGGGGTGAGGGGAGTCCAGTTTCTCCCCTTAGTCTCCTGTCAACTCCAGGGAGCTGGGGGAGGGGTCTGTTCTGATCCTGACTCACAGCTGTGGGGCCTGGCCAGGGTTCTCCTGGACAGTGGGGGCTGGAGGGGGCCAAAAGAGTTGGGCGGTTGGCATGGGTAATTGGAAAGGCTTCTGGGTGTCTTCCAATCTCAGGGCTGGCAGCTGGGGAGGAGACCCGGGTTCCTGTGCGACTGGTGTCACTCAGCATCTCCTGTCCCCCTGCTCCTAAATGGTGACCACCCCTTCCACCATCACTGCAGCATTTCCAGGGAAGGAGAAACGGGAAACAGCCCCTGGGCTCTCATACATGAACGACCTTGAGGATGCCCCTGCCCTTGTCCCTGGCTTCTGCTCGGCTCTAACATGGGGATGACATTTATCTGCCTACCTTTTGTGAGCGCTGATGAGATGGTGGGTGGATGTGCCCTTTGTGAGAGGCACAGGCAGCATGCAGGTGTGTGCACCTGTGTGTGTACCTGTGTGAGGGGGACTCAAAGTTACGCTCACTGGAGTCAGGCCAGCCCCATGGCCTGGGCCTCTTTGGTGCCCCCAGCAGAACTAGAAGTTCCCTCTTTGTTTTTCCCCTTCTCCCCCTGGGCCTACACTGGGAATGTCCAGGTCATATTCCAGGTCAGCTCTGTGACCCAGGCCTGGCTGACCCCAGTATGAGGGAGGAGCTAATAAAAACACTAATAGCCTCCAGTTACTGACTGTCAGGTGCTTTCTAAGTATCATCACATGTAAGCCCCGCAACCACCCCAGGAGGTAGGAGGTGGTAGTATTAGATGGGAAAATAGGCTCAGAGAGCTTAAGTGACTTGCCCAAGATCACCCTGGTTTATATTTCACGGCTCGAGCCTCTACTCACCACATGCGACAGCCATTTATCCAGCCATTCTGAACTCCAGGAGGTTCACTGAGAGGTACCAGATGTGTGTGTGTGTGTGTGTGTGTGTGTGTGTGGAGGCAAGGGCTGAGACCCATCTGGCAGACTGAACAGTTTCCCCTGCACCCCCCCTCCCCCACCAGCCACGAAGAAACACAAGACTGGCTCTGTCAGGCCCTGAGCCCTGCCAGGGAAGGGGGAGGAGGAATGAGCAGAGACAGGTGGGCCTTGATAGTGCCCTTCACTCTGTCCTCACTAGAGCCCAGCTGGACAGACTAGGGGATTCTGGGAAGGAAACAGAAGCCATGCCCATACCCTATTTGGGGTGCCCCTGCTTCAGAGTACTGACGACCTCCCAGTGGGTGGACCCAGGGCTAGCCTGGGCCTGGGAAGGTGGCCACTGCTTTGGGCCAAGCCAGGAAGGAAGGAAAAGGCCCAGAGTATACAAGACAGAGGCATGGCCACACTCCACCTGTGTGGCCCCCTGCTGCCCAGTGGCTGACTGCCCAAGCAACCCTCCGATGTTGGGCCAGAGGAAACCCAAGCCTGAGTGGCAGGGAGCAGACTGAGAAGGGGGGTACCCTCCATCCCACAGCATAGCCCTGACCCCAGAAGTCCCTCTCTGAAGACCCCAGATCCGGGTGGCCTCATGCCCTGGCCTGGGGTATGAACGGAGTGTCCTCCCCTTGTACAGAAGAGCCATCCCTTCAGAGGAGCCAGGCCCTGCGGGCTTGGGGCATCTGCTGGCGCCTGGAGTCTGCACTCCACACCAGAGCAATGCTTGTTGGTGAGAGCTTCCCACTGGGATGGCTGCGAGAAGGAGGGCTTTTCCTTCCACTTGAGCCAGGGCAGCCTCTGGGGACTGCCCATTCCTGGGCAGAATGTAGGGGGAGAGGGTTGTGGGGTCCCTCGGTACTGCCCAGGCTCCTCTGAGGCTGTGAGAACATCCCCTTCCTATGTGGTTCCTCTCCACCCACCTCTGAATCCCAGTCCTCAGAAAGCAGGCTTCATGAAGGAGGCTGGAGGTGGAGAGCTCTGCAGCTGGAGCTAGAGACTGGAATCAGGGGCACAGAAGGGACCAGGAACCCCACTGCCCTACCCCCCACCCCCCTACTCCTGTTCCAGAGGCAGCTGTGTGGGTGACCTCATCCCACAAACATGCTTTGTTCCTGAGAAAATGGAAAGTGTCTGAGGTTTGGTGGGGGGCTGAGTGTCTGCTGCAGCAGCTCTCAGGGCTCCCCCTTGCCTGACTCCCCACCCACCCGAGAGGGGACCCAATTAGGGAGAACATGTCTTCAGTGGCTCTTCACTTCCCTTGCCCCAAACCCTTAAACATCCGAAAAGCCAGGAGAGGCTGTCTCTCCCAGAGGCAGGAGGAGGGAAACCATGACCCAGGGGATGGAAAGATCCTGGGGTTTGCCAGATGCTGCCAGGAGTGGTGCACACACACACACACCCCAAAGCAGGAGATGGCAGGGAGGCACACTGCATGAACTCTTGTCTAGTTTCCCTCTCCTTCCTCAGGCATCTCATTTCCCTTTTCTCTCCCGGTGCTGGCAAAACCTGCCCTCTGGCCATCTGGGCTGCCACAGCTGCTGCAGATGTTGCAGGCCAAGCCGGCCCAGGCTGGTGTGACCAGAGACCCAGCAGGGGGTAGAAGAGGGTGAGGGCAGAGGGTCCAGCTGGGGAAGCTTGGCAGGGTCCAGCTTGCAGGATTTCCTTCCTGCTTAAACCTAGGCTGAGCCTCTGAAGTGCATGTTGCTGGGCCGATTCTCCTGGGATGTGAGGCTCAATGACATCGCCTCCTCCACCTCCACCATTCACCGGCCCAGCATCCCCCTAACATTCCACTGTTTCCTGAATGCGTGCGGAACAGCCTATTTGTATCCCTAAGCTCCCCACTCCAGGCCTCTGGGTAGGGGTTCCTTGATCCCTATCCCAAGGGCCCCTTCCTGGGAGTCAGGAGAGGGTGGGAGTATGGCTCATGTGTGGTAGGATGGGGTGGCTCTGCCCCTGCTCTTTTGCCCCTTTGGGGACACTAGAGACGGTGGAGGCTAAACTCAGACTGAGCAGGAAATGAGTCATTGACCCAGGAAAAGCCCCCCTCCCCCCAGACCTGCCAGGGCCCAGATAAGAAAACAACTTCTGCTTCCTGATTTTTCCTGACCCCCTTCCACCCCCACCATTAACTACAGAAATAAACATGCGGGACTCCCCGGTTCCTTGAAGCACCCCTACCCCACTATCACCTGCTCTGTCCTGGCATTTTCTATGCCTGATCTCTTGCTCATTTTTTTTTTTTTTAATGCCAAGGGCTCTTGCAAGGAGCTAAACCACAGTCCCTCTGGGTGACCCCGCTGCACCTTGTGTCCCTAACAGGGCTCACTCACTGCCACCATGAGCGAGGCCTTTGACTGTGCAAAATGCAGCGAGTCCCTATATGGCCGCAAATACATCCAGACAGACAATGGCCCCTACTGCGTGCCCTGCTATGACAAAACCTTCGCCAACACCTGTGCTGAGTGCAAGCAGCTGATCGGGCATGACTCAAGGGTAAGGACCAGACCAGACAGGGCAGGGAGTGGGCGGAGGCTGGCGGGAGGGGGCAAAGGTGCCAGTGCCCCTGCCATACTTCCGGCAGGAGCTTTTCTACGAGGACCGGCACTTCCACGAGGGCTGCTTCCGCTGCTGCCGCTGCCAGCGCTCCCTGGCTGATGAGCCCTTCACCTGCCAGGACAGTGAGCTGCTCTGCAATGACTGCTACTGCAGTGCCTTCTCCTCGCAGTGCTCCGCCTGTGGGGAGACCGTCATGCCGGGTATGTCCCCAGGGACTCCTTCTGTGTGGGACTGGCATGCCTGGCACCTGTGTAGGGTTCTTGCATGTGCGAGGGGCTGGCACACCTATCTGATACATACATGGAGGCTCGTATAGTAAAAACCTGCTCACGCAGCACGTTCCTGGGAATTCAGTATACGAGGGCTGTCCGGAAAGTGTCCAGACATGTAACCATTCTCAGTATATTGACAATGGCTGGATTTTTTCCGGCTAGCCCTTGTATGCAGGATCTGTCTTGCCTGTGTGCTCTTGGGAACTTAACATGTCAGGAACCAACAAGCTTGGTACATTCCTGAGGGTTTAATGTGTGCTACACTGGAGGACCGGGTGTACACCTCTGTGCTTACCATGTATGGGCAGAGTGACACACCTGGGGGCTTCGCATGTATGGAGACCTGCATGTCGGGTGCATGTAGGAGCTAAGAGTATGCTGAGACTGTCATGCTTGGTGCATTGGGGCTTAGCATGTGCAGAGAGATAAACAGAGGGCTTAACACGTGTGGTAACCTGCATGCCTAGTAGATTTACATGAGGATTTAGAATATGTGGAGAATGGCATGATTAGGATATGCAGGGGCTAAGCATGTACTGAACCTGTCATGTCCAGGACATTAGAACTTTGTGGGGACAGAGACTTGCTTGGCTAATATAAGCAGAATCTTTGTGTATGCTAAAACCATCGTGTCTGGTGTGTAAGGGCTTAGCATATACTGAACCATGCCTGTGACACGGAAGCCTTGTGTGTGTTGAGATATTCCGATCTGGTCCATATGAGGACTTCACATGTGCCAAACCCTCGTGTGTTGTTTGTACTCAGCCTGCGCAGCCCGCATGTGCAGTGTTTGGGGGAGGTTAGCATGTACAATCCATGTTGTGGGGGTCCTGCTGCATGTGCATGGATGGACACCACCCTGCGCCGGCTGTCAGCAGTGGGGACTCTCTTTGGTGGGTAGCAGAGTGTGGCACTCGGGAGTGTGAGATACAACCTCTGAGTGGGACCCCTGTCCCCACAGGGTCCCGGAAGCTGGAGTACGGAGGCCAGACGTGGCATGAGCACTGCTTCCTGTGCAGCGGCTGTGAGCAGCCACTGGGCTCCCGCTCCTTCGTACCCGACAAGGGTGCTCACTACTGCGTGCCCTGCTATGAGAACAAGTTTGCTCCTCGCTGTGCCCGCTGCAGCAAGGTGGGGACTGGGCCAGCGGGGTGGGGGCGCTGACCTCCACAGCATGCGTGGGTGGGGGTGAGTGAGCAAGGCTCTTTCATGGGGTGGGAATCCCTACTCTCCCCTGCTGACAGATGCTGCCCCCACAGACGCTGACACAGGGTGGCGTGACATACCGTGACCAGCCCTGGCATCGAGAATGCCTGGTCTGCACCGGGTGCCAGGCGCCCCTAGCAGGGCAGCAGTTCACCTCCCGGGATGATGATCCCTACTGTGTGGCCTGTTTTGGAGAACTCTTTGCACCCAAGTGCAGCAGCTGCAAGCGCCCCATCACAGGTGGGCTAAGGGTCAAGGAACTGCGGGTAGGGTGCAGGCAAGGGAATGGGACCCGGGGTTGGGTGAGGCTGAGGGCCAGGACTGCCTTCTAGGTCTGCAGAGCTAACCTCCGGCCTCTCTCCAGGACTCGGCGGAGGCAAGTACGTGTCCTTTGAAGACCGCCACTGGCACCACAGCTGCTTCACCTGTGCCCGCTGCTCCACCTCCCTGGTGGGCCAAGGCTTTGTGCCGGACGGAGACCAAGTGCTGTGCCAGGGCTGCAGCCAGGCAGGGCCCTGAGCCAGGGCTCCTGGGCCCAGGCCCTCCCAAACCAGGGCTTGAGGACTAAGGCTCCTTTTCCAAACCACCTCTGGAACCCAGCCCCTCCCTGAGGTGGGGCTCCCCCTGGGCTCCAGGATTCACTCTCCCCACTCCCACACCCCAGAACTGGTACTCCCTGACCCAAGCCCCTCAACCTCTGGGCTCTTAACGGAGCCTCTGCCATTCAGATCTCTTCCCAAGCCGGGACTCCAGATCTCAGCCCTGTCCCCTACAGTCTGGGTTCTCAGACCAAGTCCCCTCCCCAGATCAGGGCTCTAGACCCCAGCCCTCCAAATTTGGACTCTGGGACCCAGGCCCCCTTCAATCTAGAATTCTCTGCAGAGACTTTAGGTCTCCTGTTGGTGCCTGAGAAGTCCTCAAAAATGGATATACTCAGGCTTGACCCTCTTCCCACCCCAATCCTACCCCTGTCCCCAGGGCTGGTCTGGGCAGCAGATCAGGGGGCCCTTAGGGTACAGGGTTTTGCCCAGTCCCTGTTCTTCGAGTGTTTTACCATTTCATTTCAGCTCCATTTTGCCCAGAGATGGGCAGCGGGGTGGGACGGACTCGCCCCCTTAAAGATTCTGCAATAAAGCAGTGTGAGGAAGCCCAGGGCTGTGTGTTTGTCTGGAGGTGGATGGGGGAAGGTCCCTTTCGCAGACGGGAGACTCAGGCTCTTGCAGACCTCCTCGCAAGGCAGAGAAGGGAGCTGCCGGCCACGGAGAGGGAAGTCTCAAGAGAACGGGGATCCCGGCCGCAGCTACTGTCCCTCTCCACCATCCCTCCCGGGCTTAGCCTGGCTCCCCACTGCTGGCTAAAGGCTTTTTCCTTCCGTGGAGAAGGGAGGGGTTTGGGGGAGGTTCCGAGTGGGAGCAAGGATGATGGAAGGGTCCCTGGCTGGTACACACCGTCCCCTCCTTTAATAGCCTTTCCCAAATCCCGCCGAGCACCCCGTGCGGATCCCCACTGGGCCCAGACCCTCAGCCCCCTTCCCCCTCTTCCCAAGGATTAGCGGAGGCGGCCGGGGATCCGCTCGCAGCCGCACGTTTTTTTGCCAAAAAAGGCAAGGATGCAGCTGCACGCGCCACGGGAACATCTGGATCCGATTCCCGGCATGAATGGGTCACGGCCCCGCCCCCCCCAGCCCGATTCAAGGGCGGGGGCGGGAATGTGCGAGGGGGGCTGGACCCCAAAGTGGGGAGATGGGGCGGAGCGCTGTGCCGCTCACCCGGTGCCTGACGCCGCCGGCCCCGCTCCCAGGCGGCTGAGTCGCCGCACGCGTGCGAACGCTCAGGCTTCTGCCTGCAGCCGCCGGGGGTGGGAGCTGTCGCTTGCAGGGCTGGAGGACCCTCGTGCCCTGTGGAGGAGGGCCCTTCGGGTCAGACAGAACCGCGTGATTATATGTCTCTCATATTAAATCCTCCCAGAAATCCTATGGGGCGGGCATTTTTCCATTTCACGGAGGTGGGGGCTCCGCTTGTCAGTTCCCCAAAGTCACACTGGTGGTCATTGGTACAGTTCGGGATTCTAATCCGCTTCACACCGCCTCCCTGGCCCAATTTGACTTCGGAACTTTCTGAGGCCATGGTTGACATTTTCAACAAACTTACGAATGCCCCCCTGTGTGCTTATAATGAATAATTATATGTTTCTATTTTTGTTTTTTTCCCCAGCTTCTGTGAAGACTGGGCTCACCCCTGCCCTGCTCACGCCTCCATCTCAGCTCCCGGCACTTACTACATATTCAATAAACACTTGCGGAAGAGTAGTCCAAGCATAGAAAGCAGCTGGGGAAAGGCCTGGAGGCCTGAAACACATATGGTGCTTTGGGGAAGCAACAAGTAATTTCATTTGAAGGAAGTGCCAAGAGACTAAAACGGCCGTCAGAGGCCAGGTCATGAAAAGCCAAATGCCAAGTTAAACAGACCTCACCCAGCTGGTAGCGCACAGCAGCCAGTGGAAATGCTTTAAGCAGGGGCCTGAGCTGATCACTCAGGCTGCAGTATGAATAATGGATTGCAGGTAAGGTGAGCAGGCTGGTGAGGAGGCTAGTGCTGTGCTCCAGGTGAGAGATAATGAGGCAGGCAGCAGCAGGAGTGGAAAAGGCAGCTGGGTCACTGGTTTGACACAGTGGGGAAGGAGAAAGCCTAAGAGAAAGGGAGGCATCAGGTGAATGTTGTTGGGTAGATGCTCTGCTCACCTAAGGAAGAGATGTGCAAGGACAATACTGTGTTGTTGATTTCAAGATAAACATTTTCCAGTTTTAACATCTCAGAAACCCAGGTACATTGTATATAATTCTTGCAAGGTGTGACATAGTTTAATTGACATTTTTTTTTTCTTTCTTTCTTAGTGGAACATATAAAATAATGGTGAACTTAACATTTGATGGCATCTCATCTTCAATGAAATGTGGTAGATCCCAAACCTTACAAAAAAAAAAAAAATGATACCTGCTGAGTCTCTGCAATTCTGAATGGAGATTTCTTACATCACTTCTAGAGGTGCAGGAAAATCCTCTGATGAGGAGTTGTGCCTGGGGTCCTCTCCCTCAGGTTGAGGACGTGCTTAAATCTTTAGACATATATATGTCTATGTTTATAACCCTCACAAGACCTCATGAGCAGGCAAGACAAGAGTCATTATCTCTGTGTTATTTTTCAAACAAAAAGCAATGCATGCTTATTATAGAAAAATTGAATTCCAATATTAACAAAAGTTAAATAAGTCACTAATAATTCCTTGGCGTATTATAGCCTCTTAGGTTTTTTGCTAAGTAAGCATGCATATGCATATGTGTATTTTCTTTAAAAAGAAAAAAGATTTATTGTTTGAGAGAAGGTGTGAGAGAGAAAGAAGGGAGGAGGGCCCAGAGCAGTCTCCATAGCTGTACATCATTAGTTGTGACATGGTTTCATTCCACACAGGTGGATGTGGGGCCACAAAGGGTGGGAACCGAGCTGGTGGCCTCCTGCATGGGAGGCGAGAAACTTCATTGCCAACCCATCCTAGCAGCTACCAGTTGCTCCACACATAGTTCAGTACATGGGTTTGCACAGGCCGACGCCAGGAATCGAACCCCAGACCTCGTGATTGCAAGGCAAGCTCTCAACCACTGCACTATCCCAGCATCCCCTGTACTTTAATTTTTAGTTTTAAGTTTATTTTTAAATTGAAAAAGTAATATATGTATACATTAAGAAAAATATTTTTATCACACTGTACATGGGATACAAAGAAAAATTCCCTCCATACCAGACCTTCCAGGCTACCTCCTCATGAACACTCAATGTTATTTGGATATCCGTAGAGAAATAATCTCTTTAGACATACTGTTGTACATCTAGCTTTTTTCACATTGTGTGACCTTGCCATATGAGTTTATACAGATTTTTTTTTTAGATTTTTTTTTTTAATTAATTAATTTATTTTTTATTTTCGACAGAGAGAGAGAGAGAGAGAGAGAGATACAGAGACAGAGAGAGAACCGAACCGGGGGAGCTCCCAGTTCAGCATATGGTTCCGCACGGGCCGGGGCCAGGATTCGATCCCCGGTCCCCGACGCTGCAAAGTGAGCACTCAACCCACTGAGCCATCCTGGCTTCCCCATATACAGATTTTTTAAACAGCTTTATTGAGATATAAATGGACCTCAGGAAGAGAGATTTATTTGATGTGAACCCCAAGAAAAAATTTTCCTGCTGAGATGAACTCCCTATGGTCAACTGAGGGCCCAACTTTTACAAATAGCAAGATTCTGCCTGTAGATCAGGCAGAATCTCTGACTGAACTCTCAGTTTCTGGCACTATGCCCTCCTTGTTTATGCCATCAGAGTCAACTATTATAAAGGAGTTTCTAGTTTCGCCTTTCAACCAGTGGACTGAGATCTTCCCTCACCAATCAGAACTTCATGATAAGGGCCAATCAAAACTAAAAATTTCAGGGAAAGC
>PVKE010004605.1:0-53688 GCA_004027555.1 Craseonycteris thonglongyai | reverse complement strand
ATTGTTAGAGAAAATTCCAGGTGCTCAGGGGCACCATATGTACATGGATCTCTACTATACTAATTATGTCTTAGCTCAAGAACTAGCCAAATTGAAATACAATATCTCCGGAATGATCTTAACGAACAGGAAAGAATTGCCCAAGGAAATAAAAAAGCCAAATTTTTCGAAAAAATCCACGGTCGCGTATCGATGGGGTAACACCTTACTTTCAGGGTGGAAAGATAAGAGGATTGTCACTTGTTTGACTACGAGGGGTGACACAGGAATGTCGACGGTCAAAAGGATTACACGAGGTGGTGTGGAAATAATGGTCAAGAAAACCAATATTGTTTTGAATTATATAAAATATATGGGTGGTGTTGATCAGGCAGACCAATATGCATCAAGGTATTGTTTTCTGCGAAAATCGCTTAAATAGTGGCGTAAGCTTTTTTGGGGGGGCATGGAAATTTGCCTGATCAATTCCTACATTCTGTATAAACTAGAAAAGACCAAAAAAGGGGAAAAGCCACTCAACCATTTGCGATTTCTAAAAACACTTGTCGAGCAATTGAGAGGATCATATCGCCAGCATCGTGAGCAAGCGTCTACGTCACATTCCGATGAAATCCGACTAAATGGGAAGCTTCACATAGTACTACACGGGCCAAAAAGGGACTGCAAGGTTTGCTGTGACCGTAACACGCCTGGAGGTAGGCGGGAAGTAACGTATTACTGTGATACGTGTCCTGATAAACCTAGGATGCATCTTGGGCATTGTTTTATGAAATATCACACAAAAACTAATTCAGAGTGTAATATTTATCAAATTTTGTTGTTTTCAATATAAAAATAACTAAATTGGTGAAATTTTATTATTTGTATACGTTTGCTTGTTTATAAATGATTTTAAAGTACTTGTAAAATGTTTCTGCAATTTGGCTGAAATCGTCTCGAGTGGCTGGTTCACACAAGCGAAAAAGGCCTCGAGCAGAAAGGGATATTATAGCAGTAAATTTTTACTATGGGTGGATAACATGGAATGCCATTTTTTTTTCCAGCCTCCTAAACTCTTTTTGTTTCTTTTCTTTTTGAAATGAGTTTTCTTGTCTTTCACTGCTCTATCCCAAAGCCCATACCCAGTATTTTAGAATGTTGTGACAACGAGAACATACTCATAGGAACCGCCTCTCTCAGTGAAGAGTTTATATAAAGAATTTCTGCACAAACACAGAAAATTTTCCCTGTTAGCCATGTAAATACCAATGGACATATACTTGACATAATGAGAGGAGAGGAAGGAAACATGAGATCAGATCAAATAATCTGAGTGATTAAGCAACCTTACCCTCAGTGATAATGTTAACTGTATCACATAGAATATGTAGATGTCAACAGATTCTGCTTTATTGACATGAATGTGAGAGCAATGAAGCATTAAATAAATTAATTACTAAAACAGTAAAGTTAAATGAGGGTCAGGCAGAGCTGTTTTATGGCTATTGAAATTTCTTTTGTTCATAGGTAGAAATTCTCATAAAACAAATTACATTTGTGAGCTAATATTACTTTTCTTTAAAATATATTTTGGATTCTAATCTTCATTCACGGTGTAGAATAAGTAACTTTTTGTTTGTGTGTTTTTAACCAAGCAGCTTGAGTAAGATTTGCTATTATCTTCAGAGTATGATTTAATTGCAAGTAAAAACATGCAGTAAGACATTCCTCCAAGTACATAAATTATGTCTTGCTGATTCATAGCCCCATACTCCACACAACTATTGTGGGAAAATAAATTTATTTTAGAGAACACCATATCTGATAAATAATTTCTCACAAAATAAGGCAACGAGGGAAAATAAGACAATCAATTGGTAGGAGCTTTGGAAATCTTGAGTTCACAGTGTCACGAACATTGGCAATATATCCAAAGCCATATTATAAAATATCTTACTCATAAATTCACATGCTACCCCCTTGAAAATGTGTAAGAGTTTCAAAAATGGAAATTATACACATGCATGAACAACTACATTTTTTCTCCTCTATGTTTTTATATATGAAAATTTGAGCCCACTGTGAGAAATAAGTGTCTGTTGTTTATAAACCATCCAGTTTCAGTATTTTGTCAGGGCAGCCCAAACACAGTAAGACACAGTGTTTTCTTCATAGATGAGGTATAAAATGACTGTTGAGAACTTTTTTTTTAAACTGTTAGGATGATGCAACTTACAGTATCGGTATTGTTCTAGTTGCAGAGGGGGTTTCAGAAGAATCAGTCATTTCTTTCTGCAACCCTCAAGAGGTAGCATATTTGAAAACCCATGGATTGGATTTTAGTTCATCACATTTTATTTAAAAAATACTATAAAATAGTCCATTTGGCATTTGTATCCTGCCAACAATATATAAACAATCATCTATGTCTGTTAGCCTAGTTCATGATTTTTAAACACAATTAAGCCATTATAATTTGATTGTTTATGGATTTGTGTCAGATATTCAGTATTTTACTTTTAATGATTTAACAATTATTGAGCAATATATACTTATGTCAGATATAGTAATTATAAAGTTGCAAAGGCATAACCCCTATCTTCAAAGAACTCATAATTTAGTGAGATAAACCATACAAAGACATGTTCAAAATAATTGAAAATACTGTGAACTTTATTCATATGAAAAAAAGAATTTCTATAGGATAAAATAGGAAGCTCTTGTGTAGATTTATAGGTTATTTTTCAGGCCCCCTCCTTAGTCTTGGGACATTTATTTCTTTAGTTGATAGATTTTTTGACAAATGGCAGTTCACAGTTTGGTCCCATTGATGAAGGGGAGCTACATTGCCCAAGGTCAAGGTCCTTCTCTCACAGGCAATTCACACACATTACCTGGCCCCTGGTGGACTACAGAAGTTCAGCCAGCTTGCTGAATTTGAGTTAAATCTAATGTCCTCTCAGCTCCAGAGCTTGCCACTGGGTCTACTAGGAGTGCCACTGTGACAACAGCACAGTTTAATTTAACTTCTTCTGTCTGATCCAGCTCCCTTCTCTCCTTTATGAAGGTTGATTGTCTCTGAGAGTTTTCTCCAGCCTCCTGCAAGAAAGCTTTGTCTTGGGATCTGATTTGTGGTGAACCTGACCTAAGACATCTCTGATTATACAGGGGGTGTAACATGGGATAACACAGGGTTTGTTGAACCTCAGCTCCTACAAGGCTAATGATATTTGACAACAATTTACTGTGGCCCACTATAGACTATGCCCATTTTAAGCACAAGAGATACAGTAGTGAACAAAAGATACAAAGATCCCTGCTTTGATGGAGCATTTATTCTGATATGTATACTCATATCTAGGATGCCTTAGTATAAATTAAATTTGAAGTGGACTGAATTATGGTTTTTAAATTATGAACAAAAGTAACTTCACTTCTCCCAAGGTAGCTTTGGTCTAGTACAATTTTTTTTTTATTTTTTTTTAACAATCTTTACACAACACTGAAATTATTGTTTGTTGTTTGGAATTAAACATTTCCATGGTTCATTTTTTAATTTCAACACATTCAATATTTTAAGAGAAAAGTAAAGAGCACTTTACAGAAATATAAGCTATTCTTTTAGGAAAATATTGTTTATAGGACTTCATAGAACTAGAGGGTATTGAAACCAATTCTAATTAGACCATGATTAGAAGTTTATTTGACCCAGTCAAGTTAAAGTATATTTTATTTGTCTCAAAACATATTTGTATGTTCCTTTTTTCACAGAATTGCTATGACAAGACACAGATACTTTACTGAAGCTCAATTATCAATAGTACTGAGCAGAGATCTAAAAATATGTGTCCACCAATAAGGAGTCCATATATCATCCCAATGTATTACTTGGTCTTCAAATTATAATCTCACTCTTTGTAAACACACATTTGGTGATAGAAAAGCTTCTTTGGTAAATTACTTTCTACAGAAAATCTGTACATTTTAATTGTTATGTTTTTATTTGGTACTGATTTCAATAAAGAATGTTAGGTGTCTTCATATGACATCATTGACATAATTATAGCAAGCAACCAGCTCCATGTACAGGAGTTTATGGGCCAGATTTGTCCTCTTAGAAGAAACCCACCCCCTGAAGCAATATGGTTGGTTCCTTCATTGCCTTTAACATTATAGTGTCCTGGCATTTCACTTTTACCGCACTTAAAAACAAAACAAACAAACAAAAACCTTAGCCAAAACAACAACAAAAAGCTTATTTTTTCTTCTTCAATTAAAAACTTTGTGCATTATTCCACTAATATGAGGTATCTAGAAGAGGCAAAATCATGGAAAGAGTAAAATAGAGGATTCCAGGGATTGAGGAGAGAAGAAATATGGAGTTATTGTTGAATGAGCAGAAAGATTTTTTGGGGGGGCGGGAGGGGGACGATGAAAAAGTTCAGGAAATGAATAGTAGTGATGGCTGCACATTGTAAATGTACTTAATGCCATTACATAGAATACATAAAATGTAAAACAAGGTAATTTAGGTTACATATGTTTTAACTATAACAAAACAAACAAAAACAAAACAAAACAAAAAAAGCCTTTGAAACCACGAGATTTGCAAGGGCATCATTAAGTAGTACTTCTTAATGGAGTGTTGGTACCATCATGTTTAATTGCCAGCTGGCAACCGTCAGGAATTGCAACTACATACGTTACATGAAATGAGAAACAAGAATAATCTTCACAGCACTTCCTGTAACTTCTCAGCAGCTTTCACTAGGTGGTTTTACTCTCCTCAGACAGGCACACAATGTTCTTCTTATTCAGAAGTTTAACAAATCCCCTATTTTAGAGAGCTGTTTGGATAGCACAAACTTCTATGGTTCTTGGCTTATGGGAAGAATGAAATGCTTTGTTTCTCATTGGATTTTGTATTGTCTCAAACTGTGAGTAATGCTAGGGAAGTTACTGAAACTGGCCTCCAGAAACGAAGATGTTTCATGAGAAGCCAACCTTTTGATGAAGAAAACTCCAGGGAGACTTAAACACCAAGTGCCATTGGGTCCCAATTTTCTTTTGTGATCTCCATAGACTCATAATTATACAGTAAGCTCACACATTGGTGATTTCATGTTTATAAATGATATGCTCAGATATCACTGTCTAAAAAATGAGCACATAAATTATTTCTAAGCAGTAATATTTCCTCAAGCATTTGGAGTGGATTTATTAAAAATACAGGATTGCTTCCAAATATAAAAATACTCATATAATTGAAATAAGAATGCATGTTCTACTCTGTTCTCATGGTAACCTATATCTAAATCAAAAATTTCATCTCATGAGTTGCTAAAGAAATAACCTCACCAAGGCCAATCACAAGGAATGGATTATTGCTATTGAAGGGACAACTTGAATAAAATCAAATAATTCTCAACAGGCTATCACTGTAACAGAAAAAGTTCCTAAATTAGGCCATTATTTTACAGCACAGACATTAGAATAACATTTTTCATTCACTTGCCTACTTAAATTCTGGATGGTTGTGTTGTTGGAGCATTAACTTTCCCTAGAACACAGGATATACGGAAAAGAGAATATTTACAGACCAAGTAGCACTATGCAGTAAACACATGCACTGCAAGAGATGACCTGCATTTGATCGCTCCAAATGAAACATGGCAGAACATTCAGGCTAGAGTGTGAATCAAAGGCAAGGCGAAGAAGAAAGCAATGCCTTAAAAACCTCAGTTCGTTCTGAAATTCTTGTTACTTGACATGAACTTCCTTAACGTATGTGACAGGTTCTGCTCTGTAAACCCTTTACAAACCCAGAACTCATTTTGTCCTGTGTAGTAAGATGCTACCCATAGGGAAAATGCCTGAGGTCACAGACATCGTTAGTGGCAGAGCCAAGAATCAAACCTGAGCTGTCTTTGTGCTCAGCTATCTGTGTGACATTTTTCAAAAGCTAGTGAAGAGAAGTGATCTTCCTTGTTGGAAATTAAAACTATGGGGTCTTCCTGGCTCTCTACAATTCAGGCATCACACATTAATCCATTCTATCTCTTGTGCTTGACACAATCTTTTTTAATTTTTGCATATTTTCTTTATTTGAAAAGGAAGTACATAGCACTTCCAAAGGAGTATAGTTTGGTGAATTTATGGTAGCAGGCCTTATTTCCAGGTGCCCTAGTCTGCTAAGTAAATAGACAGGAGAACAGTCTAAAGGGGGTCTTCAGGTAACCCCTGGGTTTTATCTTTCTCTTTTGTAGTTTCCACTCACTTCCAATATGTACATCTCGAAGCTGGTCTTATCTGTAAACGTCAACATTTCTACTATCCCTGTGTGGGAAGCCTTCATTAAACACAAGGGCTTCTCCCCTGGTGTGGATCCACAGGGAAATATTCTATGTTAATCCTTCCTTCCTTTTTTTTATTCCATAATTCAAATTGCAGCATTTCTTAAAATCACTCATGTTATAGTCACTATCAGGATCACAAATCACTTTAGTATCCTGAGAGCTGAACTCACATAAAAGGGTTAATTTCTTAGGAGTTTTGCACATATCCAGAGCTTTAGATACCAGTAATCATTTTTGTTTGTTGCTCTTTTTCCTTTGAAAGGATATTCTCCTTGGAAATAGAGACATAAGCAAAGAAGGCAAAGCTTTTTCTTGCTGTTGCCTATGTAACAAAAGCAGCTGGTTGGAGTGGTGAAGAGAACAGAGTAGGTGACTTCTTCAAGCATTATCTTCATTCTTTTAAAATTGATTATGATAGTGCCTAACTGATAACGTTATCTTGAGTCTTACCAGAGATAATGCACTTAACTGACACACAACATTGTCTGGTAGCAAATAGGTTCTCTAGTCAGTCATCTTTAATTATTACATCAGCTTCCTGAGCAGTGGCCCTAATTTTTATTTTTTTTCCATGCTCATCTTATTACTAAGATATTAATACAGCCAGATGAAAGTAACAACCTACTAATTAATGTTTCCTTGCTTCTAGTTTCACCACCCTGTGTATATATGTGTATGTGTACTTGTGTGTGTGTGTGTATATATAAAAGATTTAATTTGCTAAAATAAAACTGTTATCATGTTATTACCTCATTCAAGTATCTTGGATAATATCCATGTACTAGCACAGTGATTGGCACAATTCAATCACCCAAAAAAATATTTGCTGAACAAATGAATGAATAAATAAGTGCTCTATGAGAGAACATCTAATCCTTCCACAGTCAGACTCTACTCTTGTTTCTTTTCTTCCTTTGGTTATTATACCACAGACATGGAATGTCAACTTATTGTGTAACTTTAACATGTCAGACACCATGGTGGTGTTCAGTATTCAAGGACGATAGTAGAGTTCACAGCTTCTTTGAAAGATAGTGTCCACGTAAGCTGTATTGAGTCATTTAGTCTCTCTTGCTTTCCCATAGCTAAGGTCTTGAAAGAGTTGTTTCATCAGCCTAGGAAGCTGTCGTTTCCCTTTCACATTTCTTTATCCGTTAGGATTCAGCTCAAACTGTACCTCGTTCTCCATTAACACTTACTTAATCACCCCTGTGTAAAGTAATTTCTCCCTCATCCCTCTTCTGACCTGCTAAGATAATTATTTTTAATTACATCATATTTTACATTGGCATCAGGAATTACAATTATATCATGCATCATAAGTTTTCTGGTATGATAACTCTAAAATGTCTGTATATTGCTGATGGCCTATCTGCTTGCTACAATTGAAGTCCCTCCATGTCATGCCTTTCACTTTCTATTTTCAGTTTCTTGCTATCTTCCACAGGGCCTAGCATTAACTTGTTCTCTCATAGTGGTTCTTTGGTCAGTATTTGCTGATTGTTTGATAGGTTACCAGAAATTTCCTTGTGTTTAAAAGAGAAGTATGTTCCTTGCGCATAATACGAGATACTCAAGGAATGTTGGCTTGCTGTCCCAGCACGAACTGATTCATCAATATTATAGAAATAATAATAAATCTCCTGCCTACCATTGACAAAAGAGATACTCTTGAACATTAAAGCAGAGTAAGGGAATATAGGCAGTGAATCCTTCCTTGGGTTAAAGTGAGGTACATATCTGCATCTCTTTTCCCCTGTCATAGTCCATGCCTTACGCTGTCCTTGTTGCTATTTGCTATTTCTGTTCAGAGTTGAGGTTCTCTGGGTCTTTTGAAAGTCCATTCATGAATCCCACCAGGACGTACTTGAAATCCAGTAAAAGTTAAGACACAAAGAAAGCTGGGTACAGAGTTCTATAACAAGTATAACGTATAAGTTTAAATTTAAGTTTATCTCACTACGAAGTCCTTGTTCTTCTAATTAGATCATGGGTTCGGTGATTTCTCAGCAGACAATACTTTGGGCCAGGAAAGGGATGCAATCTGGTTGTGGAAGTGGTTGGTAACAATAACCATCACAAGAGTAGCAGAAGCAGAAGTGACAACAAACCCATATGTATCATGTGAGATGTGTCAGGCCCAGCTCTCAAAGCTTTTTTTATGCATTAACTTTTTTTATTTTTTAGATTTATTTTATTGCTTTAGACAGAGACAGAGAGAAGGGGGAGGGCCCAGAACAGTCTCCATAGTTGTACTTCATCAGTTTTCTACATGGTTTTGTTCCACACAGGTGGGCGGGGGCCACACAGGGGTCTCCCGAATGAGAGGCATGCCACCTCGAGCCAGGGACCAAGTGCAGGGGGGTGAGAACTGAACTGGGGCCTCCTGCGTGGAAAGCACAGCCCAGTTCAGCATATAGGTCTGCATGGATCGGGGCCAGGATTTGATCCTCGGTCCCCGAGGCTCCAAAGCCAGCACTTTACCCACTGAGCCATCCGGGCTTCCCACATTAACTTTTTTTAAACCTCCCCACAAACCTACAAAGTAGGTAGTACTATGGTTATCCACGTTTTTAGAGTAAAAGCCTGAGGAAGAGAGAGATCAAGTTACTCATAGAGGTCTCAAGAATGCAGTGGTGATGGGTCCATGGAGTAGAATCATGTGGGAAAGAAAGGTAGTAGTGACCAACATTTTGTTTCTTTATCTTATATTCAAGGCTGTCCTGAATTGCATCCTAGACATCTTCCTTTTTAAAAAAAATTTATGTTATTGTTTGAGAGGAAAGAGAGAGACAGAGAGAGAAATGGGGAGGGCCCAGAGCAGTCTCCATATTTGTACATCATTAGTTGTGACATAGTTTCATTCCACACAGGTGGATGTGGGACTGTGTGTAGTGGGAACTGAGCCAGGGGCCTCCTGTATGGGAGGCAGAAACTTCTGTCAACGAACTGTCCAGGCAGTTACCAGTTGCACCACACTTCAGGACATGGGTTTGCACAGGCTGGGGCCAGGAACTGAACCCTGGACCTCACGATTGTGCGGCAAGCACTCAACTGCTGAGCTAGCTATCCCAGCATCCCCCCAGACCTCTTTCTTGGCTAAAGGAGAAAAATCTGTTTGGAGTGGAGAAGGAAAAAAAAAAAAAAAAAAAAGTCAGACAACTCACGGCAGCCCCTGACCTGACTTTGAAGAATCAATCTAAGCATAAACTAACTGGTCATGTCAGATTTCTGATGCTAATCACATGCTTCCAGACCTCTTAGAAAATAAAAAGGTGCCAGAAGGAGGCCTTTCTAGGCTCTGGCATTCTTCACATCCTTAATACACAGGTGCAATTTACGTTACTTTTATTTGATGTCAATGAGAAAGACTGACTAGCTTTGAAATAAACTTGGACGGCATGGAGAATACAGTTAGCCTGTGAACTGGTGGGCTGTCAGTAGAAATCACAGTGTAAGTGGTTTTAACAACAGATGTGGTATGTGCTCTGAATTTAAATAATTCAAATATTTATAGAGCCGCCAAGGTGGTTGTGAGCCCTGCCTCCACACATTCCGAGTCAGGCTCTATTTCAGGTGTCTTCTCGCTGCAGAATTATTTCATTTCCCATGAGGGTACAAGAAACCTGGATTCTGAGGCTAGTCCCAGGGCTTCTTTGTGACTTAACTGCCTGTAATGGTGGTGAGCGAGTTGCATCTATCTAAAAGTGGGTATGAAAACCTACGTAACTTAACATCTGATTCAAGGTACGGGTTTTAAATAACATTAATGTTTGGTCAAATCCTTGAGGTTTTGGAGGTAAGGTTCTCACTAATATTTAAAAAATGGAAATATCCATTTCTGCACAAGCATAAATCATGATTGTGCTTGCTCAGGGGCTCTACAAACAGGAGACGATGTGCTGCCTCCTTTGGGATGAGACACGCTCATAAATAACTACAATATGGGGATGCTGGGATAGCTTGCTTCCCAATCACAAGGTCCGGGGTTCGAGTCTCATCGCCAGCCCTGGCCCATGCAAACCCATATGCTGAACTGTGGTGTAAGTAGTAATGCCCAGGATGGCTTCACTGAGTAGGTTTTCACTTCCCATGTGGGAGGCCCCCGTTCAATTCCTGCCCTGCCCTGCCTGGCCCCCGATCCACCTGTGTGGAATGGAACTATGTCGCAGCTACTGACGTACAACTATGGAAACTGCTCTAGGCCCTCCTCACTTCTTTCTCTCTCTCTCTTGAATAAAAAAAACCAAAAAACTTTAAAAACAATAAATATGTAACTGCAATACAAAAAAGTGACTGCATGTCTTAAGAAAGAGATAAATGCCATATAAGAGAATATAAGAGGAAGAAACTAGTTAATCCAGGTGTAGGGACCATTTACACTAGTGTCCCGGAAAAAAATACTTGCCTTTTTCTAAACCAAGCTCATCCAACCCGTGGCCCACAGCCCACCTATGGCCCAGGATGGCTTTGAATGTGGCCTAACACAAATTTGTGAACGGTTTTAAAACACTATGAGTTTTTTTTGTTTTGTTTTAGTTTTTAGCTCATCAGCTGTTGTTGGTGTTACTGTTTTTTATCAGTGGCCCAAGACAATGTGGCCCAGGAAAGCCAAAAGATTGGACACCCCTGTAATCTAAACCACCAGAATTAGTGGGTTTGTGGTTATCAAATGTCAAGGAAAAGAGGAATGAGGTACAGTATTAAAATCAGGGGGGCAGGGCTTGGGAAATAAGGCCAACCATGATTTGATAACACCTTTCTCCCTACGTCTTTACTTGTTCAAGAATTTAATTCCTTTAGGTTTCATCAAGGGGAAAGCACATTTACTATAGACTTGTATACTCCATGGCTAGAGGAGAGAAGGAGGTGGGTGGGGTGGAGAGGTAGACACTCATATTTCACAGATGTTGATTTTAAGTTCCCATCTGGGAGAACCTAGGGGAAGAGGAGAAAAGTACAAGTCAAAACAGAGAGACACACACAGAAAGAACTAACAGCATCCAGCAAGGAAACTACAAAAACTCAGAAAATCCTTCCAGTAGATAAATAACTTGCCTTGTACTAGCCCACTCTTTTTTTCTATTTACTGAAATTTGGAACAAGCCATAAACTCTAGGACCTTTTCAAAATGCTGGGTTATATAAAAGTATAGTCTATGAAAATAAAAGCTTTCATATACAGGCTAAATTATATCGTGACCAACTTCTTATGTCTTTGGGTTTTCTTAACACACACACACACACACACATACATACACACAAAGCAAAATAAAAAAACAAAAACAAAAACCAAAACCCTGGTAGACAACAGGAAAGATTTTAAACTATGGGTAATGAAAGTCATAAATGTCATGCATACTGTTTATAAAAAATGATGGTTTTCATTCAGGACACTTTAGAAATGCATTCATATATAGAAAATTTCCACATAACAGTACTTGCATTTGCACAAATCAGCTAAAGGGCAAGTAAGAATCCGAACGAATATTTTCACCTATGACCACTCATTTATTTTTCACAGACTTCATTTAAAATAACTACAAGATTCCTTGCATTCCATTGGCCAGACTTACACATCTTGAAAGCAAGAAAAACTGTTCTTTCAGAAGTATCATCGATGTTTCTTATAAACAAGGCTAGAAAGAGTGCAACATGGAGTGGGGTTGGGGGTGGGGAAACAGCTTTCGTTACAATAAAACAAATTTCAGGTCAAATTGCCCTACTATCCTACATAAGCAGTTTAGAATCTTAAGCAGATGTAAAGGGAATAAAGCAAATAGGGAGCAAAAGAGGCCGATAAAGTTTCTGGCTACAATACAAGACGCATATCATTACCATATGATCTAATGCGGGTGTCAGCAGGGTAGTGTTCATTGAGGGAAACCTTATTTTTTAACTGTGCTATGGAGTAGAAGCAGGACAGTTTCAATCTAGTGACAGGCACGGCGAGCACCTACCCCTCCTCCTTTCCACACCTGCAACCTCTTTTGCTTGGGCCGAATATTTAGTGTAATTACATCTCAGCTTTTGAGGGCTCCTGTGGCAAATTCCTGGATTTAAAGGTACGGTTTTCAATAATTGTCCTGAACTCTGCTACAAACGACTCGAGCTTTGATCACATTGCAAGAAAGAGGAATTATTTGGTGAGAAAAGGGAAATAAAATTAAAAAAAAATTGTGCTAAACTTTTAATGATTTTTATGCAGCATTAAAAAATAAAAAGGATTGTTTGGTAACAGAAGTTAAATATTTGATAAAATGGATAAATGCATTGCTTTTGTTCTTTCTTTTTTTTTGGAAAAAGAAAAGTGTTTAATTAAAAAACATCTATAGCCAAACACCATGACAATCTGTATTAATATATTTTGTATTTGTACTAATGAAATGTTTAGCTCTTTAGAAAGTATTTCTAGAAGAGTGTTACAGACTAGCATACTATTTGTAGTTAGATTATATTCAAGGATTTATATCCCTCCTGAATGCTTATATATTTTAAGAACGTTTAAAACCTCAGAGAAGGGAACTGTGGTTATTAATTGTTGAAGTCTACTGTACATTTCTACAACCTAAAAAACAATAGGAATTGTAACCAGAGAGTTGAAAATAAGCATTGAAAACATTTACGCTGATTTTTAAAGACCTAAATAAAATAACAGTTAGCTACATAATTCCTCAAATGTAAAGTGCCTACGAGTAATTTTCAAGGCAAATTAAATTTTATTATAAGATACATTCACTGTGAAATGAAGGTGCAGGTAATTTTTCTTTCTAATTTCAAAACAGGGGTGATGACCACTACTAGTTAAGTGGCCTCCTGGTGATGCAAATACCTGTGGTTTTTAATTCTAATGGCTGTTTTGACCAGCCATTAGAACCGAATGCCTCCTAAAATGCCTTATTTATAGATAAGGCGGTATTATTGTTTATTTTTCAATTATTGCTATTATTATTGAGGTTTTTAATTTGCCTAGTGCTGGATTTTTAATTTTTTTATTTTGCTTTGCATTTTATAGCTTCTCTTATCCCCTGAGGGCTAACTCTGACTTTGAAAGGCACACAGAAGACATCATATAGTATTCATCTGAATGGTACCTTTAATTTAATGGGCTGTAGTAGTTGAGGAACCAGATTGTTACTTTTTATAAAACACATAGACTATGCCAATAAACTCTAGTGAAGTACTGACATTATTCTTAGCAATTAGCTTTGAGGAAAGAGTCATACATTTTGAGCGTTCTTAAAACAGTTTAATGAAATTTTTAAAAAGTCTGCCATCTCAATAATAGTGTTTCTGGTTTCTACATGGACAACTGCTGTTTTTTGTTATCTTTTTCTGATTTCTTAAGAAAGGAAGGAAATGATTAAAGAAATCATTAGTCAGTGCTGCCCACATTAATTGTTTTAAGGTGCTAAATCATCAAGCATCACAACACTAATTTAAAAGAAGTTATTTAATGGAGGAATTTGTATCATGTTCCTGGACATGTTATTTTTATTCCCCAGGACACTCAGGGTTAAAATGCTCACACACACACACACACACACACACACACACGTGCATAGAAGTAATGGCAGCCATAAGTTGCCTGTTTGCGTTCATCTTCAACCAAAAAGAATTCGGTGTAGAGAATTTGCACCCTTTTCACAAGAGTAAACACAGACGACAACAATCCCAGGAGCTAATGCTCAGCATTTCCTCTTGTGGGTGAGCGAAATAACCAGGCACTTTCTCCTCTGGAGTAAAGATCAAAAAATGACATCCGCATTAATTCTAGCTGCAATTTATTAAACCTGCCGTTCTTTGGCTTCATTTTTTTCTTCTAAAGTGGTGACACATTAAATATGCAAGGCTAGCACATTTGTGGTAAACCTTAAACTTTGCGTTTTAATATGAAACAGACAGAAAACCTCTCCCTCAGATCCAAGGCAAGGGAACACTGCCAAGACAATAGGGTCTCCCGTAAAAGGCACTGTGGTAACTGAGTGGGAATGGGTTCCTAGGGAGAATTTGATCCTGAACTGAAAGAGGCACTGTGAATAGTAACCTTTGTCCCACTTTTAATGCAAAGCCACAAGACCTTGTTGTATATATGCTGCCTTCGATGCACATATTTCAGTAATAAATATAAACTAAGAATAAATGTATGAGAAATTGAAAAATATTTGTTTCCTCTCTAGTGGATGTAGGAAAAAAATTCAAGATAATTTAGGATTAGGGCATACAAAGAATGTTTTCTGTTTTTTTCTTTCGCATATGCTGCAGTTGCATAATGGCTCTAAACAATTGTTTTATTCTACTTACGAGTGTGCAGTTTTAATTTGGATTCTTGTAGGTGTGCAATTCAAAGTAGAAATGATAAGACTAAATGTAACATCTACAATGTTTTGGGTATACCTAGAACAGTTTCAATAGGGTTTTAACATATACATATCAAATAAAAAAATAGACTGCTTGCTTTCTATATGATCAACTACTTTTTGCTATTCAGATTTATTAGTTTACTTAGTAATTTTATTTAGTTTATTTCAGCCATCTAGACAACCAACTTAACAGATGTATATATCTACAAATGCGTATTGAGTAAATGGATATTGGATGGATTTGCCAAAATTGTACATTTTGTGAACAAAATAGCCCTATTAATATATTATTAGGTAAAACCAAATAATATATGTCATATAAAAATCAGGATTTTCCAATGTGTTTATCGGTTTGTTAAAAATGATCAAATTGAGAAACTATCCAATAGACTTAT
Organism: Craseonycteris thonglongyai; assembly: GCA_004027555.1. NCBI lineage: Eukaryota > Metazoa > Chordata > Mammalia > Chiroptera > Craseonycteridae > Craseonycteris > Craseonycteris thonglongyai. The sequence continues at coordinate 38,596 of PVKE010004605.1, read as the reverse complement.
TTTTAAAAGTGAATCTTGCTTATACCAAGTTGAGATTTTCAATTTGATATCTTTCTTATGTTAGAAATTTGATATTGAAAAAAAGATAATTCTATGTTTAAAAAAATCAGGCTGACTGTTTAGAACAAATTGAATAACTCATGTTAATAAATTGATGGTCAATTGAGTCATTTATGTGCAAACTATTGTGCAAGACCCCTGGGTACAAACCAAATCATAGTAAGACACACCCTGAAGCAGTTCATCTTCTAGTGGGGGCTGGGGGAGGGGGGAGGGGTAGACCAAGCACGCAAAACAAATGACAATATAATGTGATAAGTTCTTTAGAAGAGGTAAGAGCAAAGTGCTTTGGGAGCACAGAAGAGGGAGAAAGCTGTATCCTGCCTGGATGAGCCAGGGAATACACAGAAGCCCACTATCGCTTTTAATCTTTACAACACTCTCACAAGGTAGGTATTTGAAGTGGCAATTAACTTTGGGGGTCAGGTTCGAGGTGGGGACTTGGGTGTGGAGAGACATACGTCTAAGGGACTATCAGTTGGTAGCAAATTATGAATGGCCTTACAACAAGGGGATGTAGACCTCGTTGGCAAGCCACAGGAATTTACCAAAGGTTTGCAGAAGATAATTACAACTCAATTCAATTTTTAGAGGATGATTTTGGGCAGCAAAGTGGAAAATGGCCTGGAGTAGAGACAATAGTCAGGTCAGAGACCAGTTGGAAACTCTTACCATAATTCCAGGGGTGATGAGAAGGGCTGGGACCAAAATAAATGCAGTAGAATGGAGAGATGATATTGGCTTATGAGACATTTCTGCAGCAGGGATAGGAGGTCTCTCATGTGTAGAGACAGAACTTCATATGACTGTGGCACGGCTTGTGTTGAGAGGGTGTCGACAATTTCAACATGTTTTAATTACAACAATTTTGTAAATAACGAGAATAGATAGAATGCTGCCTTCCTTCAGACTCCACATTCAAAACAACCAGATTTACATAATTTCCAACTTATTCTTCATATGTGAATAGCCGTGCAAATTAGTCTATAATGTACCTTATCACCTTTTAAATACCTTTCTAAGGCTCTGCTTCCTAAGAAGAAATGAAATATTGGGGATGCCTGGAAGGCTCAGAGGGTTGAGTGTTTATCTTACAGCATTGGGGTCCTGGGATTGAATCCCAGCCATGGCCCCTGAGGACCCATACGGTTCTCACTGTAATGATGTGCAACTACGGGGACTGCTCTGGGCCCTCCCTCTTCTCTCTCTCTCTCTCTCTCTCTCTGTCAAACACAATGAAAATAAATCTTAAAAAAGGAGAAAATGAAATGAAATCTTACGTTTGATATTTCGCTTTATGCTCCTGCTACTGTGGCGTCTTAATAAACTAGGCAATGCTACTCTTCTAAACCTTTTGTTTGTTTCCTAGGTTCCTTGGTTGTGAAAACACATGAGATAAATCATGAAGGCAACTATCATCTTCCTCCTGCTTGCTCAGGTGTCCTGGGCTGGACCATTCCAACAGAGAGGCTTATTTGACTTTATGCTAGAAGATGAGGCTTCTGGGGCGGCCCCGGATGACAGCTTCCCGAGCTTTCATGACCAACTAGAGCCTATGGGACCGACGTGTCCCTTCCGCTGTCAGTGCCATCTTCGAGTTGTGCAGTGTTCTGATCTAGGTGAGTGAGGTACAGGCTCTCTGGACCTACCTTATTTGTTTTATTGCTGGGCAATGGCTTCCCTAAGAGTGAGCAGTTTCCATTCTAACCTCTGCAACTCCAAAAGTGAGAGACAGTGCCACCTAATGAGAAGTGAAGGAAGTAACTTTAAGGTTAAGAGACATGTTTTCTTCTTGTTTCTTCTTACAGTCGCAGCTCCATCATTTTGCAATCTTGGCTAAGTCACTTTTTAGAAAACAAAATCTTTTTGAACCTCATGGTTCTTCTTTTTATAAAATAAAATTTTGAACAAGACGATGTCTTACGTTCTGTGATTCTGGAGTGATGGTGTGTTTTAATTTGATAATTTGTTTTCATGAAATTTTAGATATTAAGAAAACCTGGGCAATCTCTCTACTCTGGGCTTAGCCCAAATAACAGAGTTTGAAGATTACTAAATTATAAAGTATGCAGACTTCTTCAAAGCAAAACAAGTAAACCTTGAGAACAAAAACTTGTCTTTCAAGTACCAAAAGACTCCCTTAATCTCTGGGTCTTAGTTTTGCCTATACTGTTGGCATTTTGTAATCTAGCTGTTTATATTCTTTAGAAAGTTTCAGAGTAAATCTTTATAACTAAAGTATGGTGTAAATATTAAATATAATCACAGAGCATGTGTATCTTTAGGCTGATACTATAAATACAGTTTGATTTATTATCTTTCAAGAAAAACTTGGCCTGGAAATTCCAAGAGCAATACACTCAGAAGATAAATCTCCAGAAAGTTTGTATTCCCAGCAGATGGAACAAAAGGGAATGAACTTAGTTTACATGGCAGCTGATTCATGTTCCTCTTTTATTTGAGGGAGGGGGGTACATTTTCTTATTGGAAGAAAGAAGACAGAAATTCTCACAGAATGATTTGACCATAGTGTGTTTCCTTATGGAAGAAACCCTATAGCATAGTAAGGCACTTTTTAATTTTTTAAGAAACTCTATTTATTCAAAACATGCTTTCTAGCAGAATTTTGCAGTAAAGAAAATTGACACTAACTTGTATTGTTGAAATAAACTATATACAGGGACTTATTAAAACATGTTATTAACAACTGAAAAACAAACACTTTGAGATAGCTCCTTCAATACTGGCATAGATTGAATATACATTTGAAACCTCTTAAAAGACAATGGGATAATTCCAGAGGATTTGTTCATTCATTCAGACATTCATTCATTCATTCATTCAGCAAATATACTGAGAGCCCGCAATGGGTCAAATCTGTTCTAGGAGACCTTTTGAAGAAAGGGTTGATAATGACAGATATGGTTCCTGTTTGTGTGAATCTGATGTTCTACTGGTGGTAATTACTCCTTTTTTTAGTATCTGTGCTGCCAGAAGTGAGCACAACTACTCCTTTTTTGAATTGTGTATTCGCTTCAAGAGAGATTAGATTACTGGCAAATTCAACAAACTTTTATTTGCATCTAGAGATTACCTGAATGTTTGGTTTAGGCAGAAAAACAATGGGGTTGAAAATATCTTAACAAAGGAATCACCATTTGATGGAGGTACTAGTGGTACAACTTTTTCTGAGGTTCCTAAAATGGCTGAGTTTCCGAGAAATGTGAGGCAAGTTAAAATCCCCCTTATCCTCTGAACATGTTTAAAAGAATTCATGATTACCCCTACCACATATAATCAACAGTGAAGGGTTGATTTTGTTTTTTTTTAAGATTTATTTTATTGATTTTTGACAGAGAGAGACAGAGACAGAGAGAAGGGGGAGGGCCCAGAGCAGTCTCCATAGTTGACATTAGTTTTCCATATAGTTTCACTCCACAGGTGGACACAGGGCTGTGCAGGGCAGGAACTGGGCCAGGAGCCTCCCATATAGGCCCCGGCAAGAACTGAACTGGGGGCACAGCCCAGCTCAGCATATGGGTCCGCATGGGCCGGGGCCGGGATTCGATCCTCGGTCCCCGGGGCTTCAAAGTGAGCACTTAACCCACTGAGCCATCCCAGCTTTCCCATGGGTTGATGTTTTTAAGGGAAGACTTGTCTAGTCACTTCACTGAAGTTTTATTTATCCATAAATGTAGTTTAACTTTGCTTGCACGATAATGGCCCATAAAAGCTTGGCTCTAATAAAAGTGTTGGACAGATTTCCAATGGTCCATCATGAAGAAGCCTAAGCCTATGGCTCAAAACTAAACAGAAAAGGATAGTGTTGTGAAAGAAACATCAACTTCATTGACTTGGAGGTTTCATGATTTTTTGTTGTTGTTATTGTTTTGTTTTATTTTGTGTTGTTTTTCGATGAGAATGTTTTCCATGTTATCTTATTTCTAAGAGCCCAGAGAGTTCATCTTTCCTTTATTACACACAGCCTTACTAACACATAAAATGAAGTAGCTAAAATTACAATGATGATGTGGTTTTGGAGAACCATATTTAACTGAGATAACTCAGTTTCAATGAGCAATGGGCTCCTACAAGTTACGTTAATCTTTAATAGACACATATTCAAATATACTCTCAAAAATTTTGGTTTGATAATTCTAAAACAGAAAATGCATTTTGTAAAAGGAGGAACAATCCACTTACCTTTAAAGAAAACACTGTTCACATTTGCAACTACTGTCTAACTCCTGCTTACTTCATAATTTTGGCAAGATGCTCAAATCCTTAACATATCTATCTGCAAGTAAATCACAGTTAGTCTTAGAGATCTTATTATATGGGTAAGGTACCTGACTCATAGTAGAGGTTCAAAACATTTTGTCTGTATGATGATTATATAAAGTAAAAGATGAAAGAAAGTTAGAAAAAAAAATGTAAGAAAAGAGGAATAGACAACCTCATTCGTAGGAAAGGCAATACAGTTTATTCTGTTTTTAATTTTATGTTCTCTGGTGATCTGAACATGAAATTAGTATTATAATGAAAAAATGCAGTGCCCTTTGGAATAAGCAATGTGAATGCTTATCTGTATCAAAGTCTAATGTTTTCTTAAGTATTATTCTTGCCAGAACATTTAATTAGCAGAGAGAAACTGCAGTATTAAAGGACAAAATCCTTTGTCATCATATTATCTAAACAATGTTTAATATAAACAAACAGTTTTTATTAAAATATTTTATTATTTAGGACACTAAGATTACTGACAAAGTTAAACAACACTAAATTTTAAACAGTTCTTTCAAAGCTAAGTAGTAAAAACTGTGAAACTAGAACTGAGTAATGAAGCCATGGGAAAAACTTGAGACCTTCAGGAAGACACACTGACTCTTTTAGTTCCTAGTTCGAACTTAGCAGTAAAGTAGTACATTTTTCTAGAGAATGGCTGATTGAGAAAGGAAACATAAATCTTAACCTATTCAAGAAAGTAATGCATTCTCCATAGAGATTGGTCAAAATTGGTTTGCCTAAAAGTTGTTGGAAATTAGCTTGTAATTTAGCAGAGTTTTATGAAGCCCATATCTTTTTTCTTTATCTGTCCTCTCAAGACATAAAGCAATTCATTCCTAATTATAGCATTTATTAAAAAAGAAAAAAAAACAATGTAAAAAATAAATGTAGGAATAGCAAATTCAGAAATCTATAGGTTACATTAAAATAATAAACTCACAGTGCAACTGATTCTTGTCAGGTCTTTTAAAAATGTCCTCATATTGATCTTGTGACTGGATGCTCTGTTTTATGTACCTTGTATCTCGAAGGAAGACATTTCCCCTTGTGTGCTCTTTGGATCAGCCATTCCCCTTTGGATCAAGTGTCATTAAATGGCATTATTTGGTACTGACTATCATCTTATTGCTAAAAGGCAGATCAGCTCTGACAGATGAAATAAGCATAAACATTGGTTTTTGATTATTCATCCTAGTTAAAGTAATAGTTACTGATATATTTTTATAAACAAGTTTCACAAGAGGGGAAGCTGGGGTGGCTAAGCAGGTTAAGCGCTCGCTTTGCAGCCCTGGAGCCTGATGATTGAATCCTGGGCCCAGCCCATGTGGACCCATATGCTGAACTGGGGAGTGCCCCCAGTTCTGTTCTTGCCGGGACCTACGCAGGAGGCTCCTGGCCCAGTTCCTGCTCTGTGCAGGCCGGTGCCCACCTGTGGAGTGAAACTATATGGAAAACTAATGCTGCCAACTATGGAGACTGCTCTGGGCCCTCCCCCTTCTCTCTGTCTCTCTGTCTGTCTCTCTGTCTGTCAAAAAACAATAAAAATAAATCTTAAAAAAAATAAAGTTGGGGAAGCTGGGATGACTCAGTGGGGTAAGCACTCACTTTGCAGCCCCAGGGACTGAGGATCGAATCCATATGGGTCCTGTGTGAACCCATATGCTGAACTGGGGTGTGCTTCCCATGCGAGAGGCCATCAGTTTGGTTCTTGCCCCACTGGTTCGACCCCTGGCTCGAGGGAACATGCTTCCCAAGAGGGAGGCCCCCAGCCCGATTCTCACCCTGTGCAGCCCCCACCTACCTGTGTGGGATGAAACCACGTCAAAAACTGATGATGTACAACTATGGACACTATTTGGGCCCTCCCCCTTATTCCCCCCCCCCCCCCCACTGTCTGTCTCTGTCTGTCTCTGTCACTGTCTCTTTCTCTGTCTCTGTCAAAAACAACAAAGTAAATCTTAAAAAAAAAGTTTTATAAGAATTGAAAATGCTTTTAAAATTATTTAACAATGGAAAGAACTTGGGTTATGCAGTGCAATACCTCTGAAAAGTCCCGATTTACTATTTGTTACCTGTAACTTTGAAACTTTCAAAATTTGTTTTCTCCATTGATAAATGGGAATATATCCTCATATATATATATATATGATTTATTTAATTGTTTTGAGAGAAGGTGAGAGAGAAAGAGAGCGAGAGAGAAGAGGGGAAGGCCTAGAGCAGTCTCCATAGTTGTACATCATTAGTTGGGTTATGGTTTCATTCCACACAGGCGGATGTGGGGTGGAAGCTAAACTGTGAGCCACCCACATGGGAGGCAAGAATCTTCACCACCAAGTGTTCTTGGCGGCTACCAGTTGTGCCACAGTTCAGCATATGGAGTTTGCATGGGCTGGGGCCAGGAATTGAACCCCAGTCCTCACAATTGCAAGGCAAGTGCTCAACTGCTGAGCAATCCTGGCATCCCTTTATCCTCATAAATATTTTAAACACTTTAAAAATATTTATCATAGTAAATGTCACATTCAGTAGATAATTTCAGACAAAGTTGGCTAGTAATAAGAAGCTATTTCTGATACGTTCTTTTATTTTTCTTTGAAACTGAGAATCTCCAATACGGGTCTGGCTTGTTAGATACAGAATAGCATCTTCTCTTCTCTCCACCCTAAAGAGGGCCACATCACCTCCAAATATCAACAGATGAGAGGTGGAAAATTGTACAATTATTAAGCAATTCAGTGTTTTCCAAACATTATTCATTTGGGGGGAAAAATGGGTTTGGAGTAGAGAACAATGAAGCACTCAGCTATTTTATAAACCTAAATGATTCATTTTCACATACTTAGCCCAGTAGAGTGGATATCAGAAGACAGAATATTTTATTTTGCCATGCTTTCCAACTGACCCTTGGTTCTTAAACTGTACCCCATATTGCTTAGGATATTTTAATTTTTAAAAACTCAAGAAAAAAATAAGTGCAACCCTTTACACTGCATACAGTTAATTTCCTTCTTTTTAACCATTTTGCTTCAGTTGGTAAAAACTTTGTTAGTGCTTAGTGCTTGGGACACATTAAGGTACAGCTTAGCTCTTGCCTGGGGCAATTGGTTTTTTAGTAGCAATCCTTTACTGTGAGCTAAATGGACGGTTAGACTTCTTCCATGAAATTAACTGGGAAGAATAAATTAGGGCTATATTATAGAGAATCAGAGAGAATGCTGGAAGCTAAGTTGTTTTCATGATTTGTCTGTCTCTGTAGTAGCAAGGATGTGGGGGAACCCTCACTAGGTTTTAGATGCATCAAGAAGACATCTCCAAGACACAGTATAAGAAAGAGGCTGTGCATAGAGCATGTCCAGTGGGTTGCCTACATTAATATTGGGTAGGGGTGGAGTATCACAGACCTTCAGATGAAGCAGAGTAATGCTCAGGAGTGACTCAGAGAACCAAAGCTCTTGACTCAATGGGTTAAAGGTGAGCAGGAAGAAGAGAGGAGCCAGAGAAGGCCAAAGGATGCATCTGTTTCCTTGACCTGAGTGAGAGCTGACACATCCCTGGTTTCCTTTCCAGTCCCAGGAGAAGAGTGAGGCAGCCGTGTGGGATCAAGACATTTGGCCAGAGTGCAGCTGTGATTAGTCTCCTTTGTAAGACCATCTCTGGCTCCAAAGGACAGGATGGGAATAGGTTAGCTAGAATCTCAGTTTCCTGGGTAAAAGAGTAAATGCAGACAATGCTTTTAATCTTAACTTTTCCCCTTCAAATGAGTAGCAAGAAGATTATATATTCCTTTGAAAATAAGGATCAAGAAGAATTAAACCATTTGCAATCCAGTCTTAATAAAAGGAGGAAGTCTTGTATGTAGCAGCTATGCTATAATACTCAAGATTCAATTAAGTCTTTACTTAGATTGAAGATTGCTTTGAAGCGACTTCTGAGCTTGTTTACTTTTGTGTTTTCACTGTAATTTACATTTGATATAAAATATAATAATCAATGATATATAATAATAGTTTAATATCTTTCAATTACCCATTTAAATATTTAGTTTATCAGAAGGAAAGCATGGTGATAATTTATCTTTGTAGACTCTCTACTCAACAAAGTACCTTATACTTGGGAAGCTTTCAAAAGTAAATACTATTGACAAATGAATAAATGAACATATGCATGGTTTAATGCATGGATGAGCTCATAGTTCTACAACAATTTTTAATATATCAGGCTGGAAACAGGAGTGAACATGGCTGACTGGGAATTTGATGTCATGGAGCTGTAATTTACCCTTTCTGATTCTCTTTGAGGATGACCATCGAATCAGGAAGCTTAAACTTTCCTTGAGTTTATTTAGAAAGGTGATTTAATTAAAGAGGGAAACTTCTATTTCTCAAACCTGACCCAACTGCCATTATAGTCAAATTGCCTTTTTTTAAGAGGGAAAAGAGACACACATCACACAGATTTTGTAATAGTGCTGGGACTCTACAGATTGTTTTGGTCACGTGCCAGAAACTGTATCACCATTATTCCAATTATCAAATTGAAGACAGAATAACAAAAAGTATTGTTGGAAATCAACAAGAATAAATCTTGGAGTTTGGACTCCTGCCACAGGGAAACAAAACAAACAAACAAACAAACAAAAAACAAAACATGATGTTTTAGGACAACCTGGCCTTTGTCCAACATGATGCTTACCAGATTGCTGACATTGGCTAGCAGAACAATGCTATCCATCACTGGGACAACTAGGGAGGGAAAAGTACAGTTCATATCATCTTTCATTTCAGAAATAGTTTTCTGCTAACCTCTCAAGTAGAGTTTTATTTAGTTTAAAAAAAATAACCCTGTTTTTAAGAAAATATTGTTCCATTTACAGAATTTGGGAGAACAAATAATTCAGGCTGGCCTTAGCAATGACTGCATTTTGATGGACAATTTAGAATTATATGGAAGTATACTCATTGAAAAATAATTAAATTTAGGAAAACACTCTGTTTCTATGACTGTTGCTGAATAAATATTATCTTAATACCTGGCAACTTAAAAAGCATAATTTTATTTTGTGCATGATTTAAGGTACAGAAAATTTGAGCAGGGCTAAGAAAGGCTGTTTCCACTTGGAGTCTCTCATGTGCTTGCTGTCATGTATTATCTATGGTCATAGCCATGGGGAGGCTAGCTTAGGCTAGATACCAAAGAAAGACAGCTCATTCTCATGACTGGCAGTTGGTGCTGCTGTCACCTGAGAGCTCTACTATTGTCACCTGGAGTAGTACCTCCAGTGGCCTTTCCAACATGGTGATCTCAACATTGTTGGACTTCTTTCTTAAATGGCCTCTGGCTGCTCCCAGAACAAGTGTCCCAGAAGAATTGGGTAGCAGCTGTACAACGTCTTCTGGTCTATTCTCAAAAGTCATGCTGTGTCACTTCCTCCATATTTCCTTCATTCACAGAGGCATTATAAGGCCATGACAGATTCAAAGGGAGGGGACTTTAACTCCATTTTTTGAGGGTATTAGGACAAGTTTATATTAAGTCAGCATATGGGATGGAAGATATGATTAATGTTATGTTTGAAAAATGCAATTATCTACACACTCACTTATATTTACATACATTTGTTAAACAAACAAAACAAAACAAAACCAAAAAAGGGGGGGGGATAGGAAAGAATAGCCTGATATTTTATTGATTTGCAAGAGTGTTAGATTTGCTACTATTAACATAGGGTTAAATTTTAGGGGATCTAATTATTTTTTGGGAATATTATTTGTTTACTAAACTGAGAGGTTACCATCTAAAGGTGGATATTGATAGACAAGTTGCCAAAGGTCTTGAACTACATGGGAACAATGATAAAAGCAATAAGACCTCTAAATGATTAACAAAAGACCCCAACCAGGATCAACAGCTTTAGGTGAAAAATCTGTTTGTGATATACCTGCAGAAGATATTTTAGCTTCTAGGATAATATGAATTATAATTGTATTGTGCAGAAAAGAAATCACTTGTCACACACTTAGAGACTAATAATAAGCAAGATAATTGAAGTTGTACCCTCTCTTCACCTTATTGACAGTACTTATAGACACAAATAATTGGGACCTGCTATACACTATGTGGAGATAATTTTGTAAAATAATTTACTGAATTCTCACAAAAATTCTGTGGAAGAGGCAGAAAAACTGAACCACAAAGAGCCTAAGCAACTTGCCCCTGGATCTTAAGGATCAAGAAGTGGACCAGGGGGAAACCGGGATGGCTCAGTGGGTTAAGCGCTCACTTTGCAGCGCTGGGGACCAGGGATCAAATCCTGGCCTCAGCCCCAGCCCGTGTGGACCCATATGCTGAACTGGGGAGCTCCTCCAGTTCAGTCCTCTCTGTCTCTGTCTTTGTATCTCTCTCTCTCTGTCTCTCTGTCTCTCTCTCTGTCAAAAATAAAAAATTAAAATAAATAAATAAATAAATAAATAAATAAATAAATAAATAAATAAATATAAAAAAGAAGTGGACCAGGGAAAGCTGGGATGGCTCAGCGGGTTAAGCGCTCACTTTGCAGCCCCGAGGACCGAGGATCGAATCCCGGCTCCGGCCCAGATGGACCCACAGGCTGACCTGGGGTGTGCTTTCCGAATGCAGTGATGCTCCCAGTTCAGTTAAAAAAAAAAGAAGTGGACCAAAATTAAATTTCAAATACCAGTCTTATAAAATGATGTTAAGGAAACATTTTTAAAAAGCATACAAAACCTACAAAATAAGATAAGACAGGTATGTACCATATACCAAACTTCGACAAATATCAACTAATACCAGTATTTTCCTACATATTCCTGCCTACTTTCCTCCTTTTATGTTATTTGAAAGTAAATTCCAGACATCATTTTATCAAACAATATATCAGTATACTTCTTTGAAAGATTAAAACTCATCAATAGCACCATCATAATACTCAGATCACATATAAAATTAAAAATAGTTTCTTAATATTATCCAATAGTCATTCAATGTAGTACACATTTTCAAGCATTTCATACATATTATAAATGTTTTATTTTATAGTTTATATGTGTAAATCAGGGTCAAAATGAAGTACACACATTACAATTATTTAAGTAGCTCTATTAAGTAACTCTCAAAAGAAAGTGAGAACAATTTTCAAGTGCAGATAATGGGGATGATATATTTGATAGCATCATTCATTTCTAAAATGTTTTTGTACAGCCAAGAATAAGAAAATAAATTATGATTATTATACCAATTATATCCTAATAGATAGGAGGAAAAATAAGAACTCTCACGAAAGCAGGATGTGAAAAGATGATTGTAACAAAACAGAGGAATTGTCTTGAAGCCATGACCTGAACTGTTCACTACAGAACAGCAGAGCAAACTATGATTTTACAATTAATCAATCACAGAGCAGCCTCCTAGGTATAAAGCAGTAAGATCAAAGCTTTGATGAAAAGTAGTCATTTGTCCATGCTTACCCAGAACTTACAGAAAATAATAAAATCTAAAATGCAGAACAGGACATTAGAAGCTTATACATAAGAAGTTTGGAGAGTCGGGATCATCATTATCTGGGGTGGTTAGGATTACTATTATAGAGGAGCAGGGATAATGAGTGTTCTTTAAAGGATTGTTAGAATGGAAGTAGAAGGAAATGACTGAGTAAAGTATTCCATAAAACATAAATTACATGACCAATAATGAGTAGCTAGGAAGGATCCCCATACGTTCAAGAGACAGTGTAAATTAGCTTCTGTTAAAAACATGCACGGTATTTACATGTATAAATGGTACACGAGGTAGCTCTTGAGTGAGGACTCACACCACTTTGGTCTTGTTCTAGTTCACATATGAGGAACCTTGATGAGCATTTGATTTCATTGAGTTTCTGTTTCTTTAAGAGAATATGAAAAGAGAATATTGGACTAAGAAGTTCCCTGAATTCTGGAAAAAGTGCAGTTATTTGAATGTTGAACAAGTTAATTTCTTATTAAAGTCAACACCAAATCTGACAAAAAACAATGTAACCCAGCTATCAACATCATTTTTTTTTAATAAGGTATATTTAAAGTTGAGGTAGTGTGTGTATACATGTGTATTGTATGTATAATTTTTATTAATATTAACCAGATTGCCCTCTTATTTTTTTCTGATTTTGATATAGATGGATAAGAATCTCATTACAGGGTCTACCTAATCAGCATTTGGGAACAAAAGACTAGCTACTTAAGGGTCCTCCCTCTTCTGACATTCTTACAATGCATAACTGGGATAATTTTCAGTTATGCATTGGAAATTTGTGTTCAACTGCCTGTAGTTGTTGAACAAGCTAGTTAACACCCCAACTCTATGTCTAGCCCTTAAATGTACAACACATTATTGGGTCTGTTGTCAGAACAATTCTTGTTGGGCATACACATAGATGAGACAAAAAAGAAACAAACAAATAAAACAACAACAACAACAAAAAAAAACATCCTGTTGGAAGCCAGGAGAATTATCTTCTAGTGTTTTTTGTTATTCCTAGTATGTGAGCTTGTTCATGTTATTAAAACTTCTGTAAAAGTCACCTGGAAAAATGAAACAATCATGCCAGTTTGCCTATCTCACTGGATTGTAGTAAGGTACAAATATTTTGTTTTTAATTTTTAATAAAATGTAAAGCTATGTAAAGTTTTAATAATAAAATACTGATATATTAAACCTCCCAAATAAATGTGAATTTACTAGTAATTAAGAAATAATTGTAGGGTTATGATTTTTTTCCTTATAATAACTAAACCGCAAAAATTATAAGCCTGCAGATTTTTTTTAATGCTGAATCTTTAGGGAAAAAAAGTGTATTATTCACTCTAAGCAGTTCCTTTTGTTATAAAATTCTAGGATGGCAACATAATGAAAATTGTTAGCCACCCAGATATATCCTTTTTTTCCTCTTTACATCTGAAATTTATCTGTGCTTTGGCACTGAGCAAATATTAAGAGAGCCACTAGAATTTAAGTTCAAAGTACAAAAGTAAGCATAAGTGGAAATTAAGACTGTGACAAAAAAGAACCCATTAAGTAATGATGAAATATAGACAATAACTTTTCCAAATGAAGAGAAATGAGCCCCTTTTTGGGTTGAAGAACACTAATTATCAAAGATTTGGCAGAAATCTACTCCTAATTGCATGAAATTAGCAAATTGACATTTCTGAAAATGGCGCTGATCACAACATAGTGTATTAAGCGTTGGATAGCCTCCTACAAGGTAGCTGCCCTAGTGGTTTGCTGTTTGTCACTGAAAACATTTAACATTTATTTCTTGGTTAACTGTTTCCATAGTGCATTCTTGGGATATATTTATGCATTTTTAGAAGCATGGGTATTTTGATATTCAATTGTAAAGATAGTTGATCACTGAATTGAGAACTAGACTTTTTTTCCCCCATTATCAATAGAGTAGTGATAATGTAAACAAAAAATTATCTGGGAAAATCTATAAGGTTGGTGATTTCAGAAACATTTTTCTTTAATTTTCAAGGAAAACATAAAGATCGACTCTGGCTACCATGATGATTTACCAGTATGCACTTACGTATGACTCAAAATTGGAATATCTTCACAACCTAGCGGTTACTATATACCTTGTTGCAGTTTTATTTTTAATTAAAAACTGCAGATAGAATTATGTTTTCCATGAGGATGTGGGTGATTTCTGTCTTGTTCTTGCTATATCCACAGGGCCTAGTAAATTGATGGTGTCTAAAGTGTATTCAATAAAGCTCTCTTGAATGATTGAAAGACAGATCTTTAGCACTTCAAGTTTTTGTTATGATAAAGAGGTTGAAATATATTTCTGATTTATGTTATGCAATTATAAAATACATAAATGACAACATGAATAATAGAATATAAAATTTTGACTTAATATCCTATATCAATATGGAATGAAGCCAATGGAAGAGAGAAAGGCAAATAGATCTATCATTTGATATTTTTCTTTAATAACATTCATAATGATGATTCATTTAAAATGCCAAAGCTTTGGAATAAGAACAGTTCATCCTTATACCTCTATTTGAATGGCTACCAAAATGCTTTTTAATACCATAGAGATTTGGTTACTCAATGTGTTTGTATTCATACATTTTAAAAAGTAACTCAATTATTTCAACCAAAATTTAAGTTCCAAAAGTAATGCTTTATATAATAAATTTAGAGAAGCCATACTAAGAAATTCAGTTTATATTATTCTGATTAGCCACATATATATTGGTAATAAAATATTAACTAAAATTGGTATTTTTTGCCATTCCAATTAATATTGAAAGAACTATTCTTCCAAAAGTATAAATAAAAATTTTAAGTTGTTGACATAACAACTCGGTTGCATGTTCATATAATTTTAATTTCAAATGTAGATCTGTGACAGTATGAGTTTTATCAAACTCATCTTTATCATAAAATATGATTGGTTAAGTTCTTTTCTATGGACAGGGTATTTATGTAGAAAGGTGTAGATTTACAAGTCACTTGCACTTAACCCTTATCAAAAGAATATGAGTAACTTTCTAAAGCAAAAACAATGAGGTGCAACTTTGTGTACTGATGATTTGAGCACACTTTTGCAAGTTATAAATTTCCCTTTTCTCCAGAAGAGTAATTAGATGGGGAAAATAGTGTGCTTTGTTGAGTATTTAAAAAAGAAATTCTTTGAGTTTGTTGGAAAAGATAATGCAGATATTTTGCAGTACAATTGATATAGTTCCTAGAAGAAGAAAAATATGGCACTGGTCAAAATATTGCAATATAGATTTCCGTGTAAACACATCCTTTTACTGACTGTACATTATCTTTATTCTAGGTCTAGACAAAGTGCCAAAAGATCTTCCCCCCGACACAATGCTGCTGGACTTGCAAAACAACAAAATCACTGAAATCAAAGACGGGGATTTTAAAAACCTGAAGAATCTTCATGTAAGATTTTTTTTTTTTAACTTTTTGAGTTGTAACAAGATCTGAGTCAAATTTTTTCTCAAAATAACACCTAGGAATGCCAAGAGTATTATATGGAAATAAAAGAGCACATAAGTATTTATTAAATTCATTTCTCAGGAGGTGATGAAGGAGGAAAGCATCCTAGTTACAAAGTTCTAAAAAATCAGCCAATTTTCTTACATATACCCCATTTATCTTTAGTATTTGCTTCTTAAAAACACTTTATATCTTAATCTTTCTTCACATTTTATGAGTAAAAGGCTTTGTCTTCTCAATTAGATTGTACTTCAATAGGAAAACAAAACACAAAATGGACCTACTGATTTTATTATTTTATTTCTTTTTTTCCCTTTTATTCATATTCTAAGAGGAGCAAATATCTTTGTAAAAGCTCAAACGTTAGCACCAATAAATAGCGAAATCATTCATATTTTAAATAGTAAATTTAATTCCATGTTCAAATATATATACACATACCTATATACATACACTGTATACATATACACACATATATGTATCTATATTTCTTGCTTTGTATTATGTATGGTGTATCCTTATATGTATCTGAGTTTTTACTATGATATTCATTTACCTCTACTTAGTATATAATGTCACTTATCCAGTCTACCAGTCAGGAATTCAGAAAAGAGTTTCACTGAAGAGCCTTTACTGA
Organism: Craseonycteris thonglongyai; assembly: GCA_004027555.1. Lineage (NCBI taxonomy): Eukaryota > Metazoa > Chordata > Mammalia > Chiroptera > Craseonycteridae > Craseonycteris > Craseonycteris thonglongyai. The sequence goes on along the minus strand of PVKE010004605.1, from coordinate 22,587 downwards.
GTGAACTATTCACAAAGGGATATAGGAATAAAAAATTCACAGAGGGCTGTAGGACCTAGGAACTCCCAGAGCCTAGAGAGAGGTGGGAGACTAATCCTACTTCCTAATTTCCTGCCAGTGTCTCCTATGGTAGAACCTAATTGGAGGCCAATGGACAAGGGCATCTGAGTGATGCAGGCTCCAGAGGTCATAGAGGAAGGTCAAAAAGGATAAAGAATAAATGTGACTATAGTTGGGAGAGGGTGTGTTATAAATGCAGAATGACCAGCCCAATCAAATAGGATTATGCCTGGCTAAGGCAGCCTTCTGTAAGAGCAAATGCATTGTCTGTTCATAGATGGCATCAGAATCGTGTAAAATTGATCTAGTCCAGCTCTCTCTGCCTGTGGGATGAATATAATGTGGTTTCCTCTCAAAATACTGTTGCACATTCAGTGTTAATAATCCAGATTTCAATGTCCAAGTAAGTACTAAAAGTCTCACTGTCTCTGTATTCTACTCAGTTAGGTCACTTTTAAGGTATTGAGTCTGGTTATGGGCAAAACAATTTAAAAATGGAAACCAAAGAATGATCATCATAAGGATAAAGAATCTAGAACTCTTGTCTTATAGGCACAGTTGACAGGGATGCATATGTCTAAATTGAATGCAAAAAGGCCATGAGTAAAATACTTGAAGGGCCATGTCGAAAAGAAATCAAATTTACTTCTTCAACAAGATGACAGAATTGTCCTGTTAACAATTGAGTGGAATTTCAGGGATGCAGATTTTTGTTTAATATTAGAAATACAATGTAAAGGACAGCTCAATAGGTTGAGTGCTTGCCTTGAAATTGCAAGGTCCAGGGATGAAGTCTCAGCCCTGGCCTGTGCAAACTCATATGCTGAACTGCAGAGCAACTGGTAACCAACAGGATGGTGGCAGAGGTTCTCGCCTCCCATGCGTGAGGCCCCCAGTTAGGTTCCCACCCCATGTGACTCCAAATCCACCTGCGTGGAATGAAACCATGTCACAACTAACAATGTACAACTATGGAGACTGCTCTGGGCTCTCCCACTTCTCTCTCTCTCTCTCTCTCTCTCTCTCTCTCACACACACACACACACCTCAAAACAATAAAAGAAATCTTAAATAAATACAATGTAAAGAGTGAGAATTTTCAGATAATGTAGAGAATTGTCTAGTGATGAGTAATCTCTATGTGAAGAAAATTTTATAGCTTCTTATGATAAATATAGAAATACATTCTTAATGCTGGGAATATAAATACAATAAACTCTAATTTCATGTCTATTTATTTTTTCTAGCTGTTACAAAAATAATTGACTATATAGTAAGAATAGGCAATACACAGTAAAATCTTAATATAAAAATAAATTATCTGGCTGTTATATTTTAGAATAAGAAGGATATAATCATGGGAAGTAATGTGAAGTAAAATAATCTGGTCATGATATATACTATAGTGTTCATATAATAAAGACAGGATTTAGTTAAGAAATTTTTGACAACCAAGATGAAAAAAAAAACAAACCAAAAAACAATAAATATATATCCAGTAGGAGAAAATATACCAGAATTTTAAAAGGAAGTGTAGATATTTTTTCTTACAATTTTAAGATTCTGTATGAAACAGTTAATTAAAATAATAGCATATCTAAGTTTGTATAGTCATTTTATTGAAGTGTCCAATAATATAAGCACAATATAAGTAGTGTTATGGGCACAAAGTAAGTGAAAAATCAGGTATCATCTTTTTTTTTTTTAATATATATTTTATTTATTTATTTATTTTGACAGAGGAGAGAGAGAGAGAGAGATATACAGAGACAGAGAGAGAACTGAACTAGGGGAGCTCCCAGTTCAGCACATGGTTCTGCACAGGCCGGGGCCGGGATTCGATCCTCGGTCCCCAGCGCTGCAAAGCTAGCGCCTAACCCACTGAGCCATCCCGTCTTCCCCAGAATCAGGTATCATCTTACATCAGGTCACCAATTAGTGTTTTGAGAAAAATATAGGAAAAGGGGTTTTAGCGGATTAGCAGAATTTTGAGAAGAAGAGAAGAGAGTTTTCTGTGCTAAAGGAAAGAAAAGGCAGAAGAAATGAAGAAGCAGACAAATAAAAATAGAAACTGACTAGAGTGAAACAAAACATTCTAGCCCTAGGACAGTGGAGAATAACACTTGAGCTGAACACCTCTAAGCCTGAACCAGTAGGATTCATCTCCACTGATAGATTACTGGGCCTGACCCTTCAATCACCTCTCTAACTTTCATGTATATGGTGTCATTAGGAGTGAGCTGATGGTGATACCAACAAGGTTTGTCAATGACTATCATTGGAGAAATTAAAAGAAGTAATGAGAAAAATTAAATATTATTAGTTTAATAAACTAAAATACTAAGAATCTTTATTTTTAGTTTCATAAGTTGTACCCTAAAGCTACATTTTTAAGGAAGGAAAATTCTCTTACTCTACTTCCTCTGTGTTTAAGTGTAATCTGAGTAATTTGTTTGAACTTCTCATATCCTTAAATAAGAGATATCTAGTTTCTGTGATGTTTTTGTTCAATCTGGCATGTGTAATAATGTGTTCTTTCTTTTTCATGTTTACTTCTAAGCATGTTTTTAGGCAACTATCATCTTGCCAATCTCTATCTTTCTACTTCAAAGTACGCATTGGTACTAGAGAGTTGAATAGAGCTCCCAATCATTCTGAGAGTGTTAAACAGCTGTTTTGCTCATACTCTTTTATTCCTGATCATTTCTGTCCTTGTTATTATGCAAATAAACATAATATATGTGTGAAAAATAGGGAGAGAGAGAGAGAGAGAGAAGGGTGGAGGGTGGAGAGCAGTCTCCATAGTTGTACATCATTAGTTGTGACATGGTTTCATTCCACACAGGTGGATGTGGGGCTATGAGGGGAGGAAATCAAACTGGGCACCTCCTGCATGGAAGGTGAGAACCTTCACCACCATCCCAGTGGTGACCAGTTGCACCACAGTTCAGCACATGGGTCTGCATGGGTTGAGGCTGGGATTCTATCCCTGTACCTCATGTTTGCAAGACACGCACTCAACCTGTTGAGCTATCCTGGCATCCCCCTGATTGGTATATGTTTTAAGAATAGTTTTGTATTTAAATGTAGTAGAAAAGAAGTTATATAGTTATCCTATATTTAATAAGAAATAATGGAAAATTAAATATTATATGTCAACATTCAGTGTGTTGATCTTGAATTGAACCTTAATAAATCTACTGAGAAATTATTTTTAATTAAAAATATAACTTGTCAAAGATTCAATGATAAAAAACACTTATCAATTTCTATTACTAAGCACTGTTCTTAATGCCTTCTATGCATTATAACAGTTCTAATGAAATAAGACAATTTTGATAGCTCAGCTGAAGCCCTCAGTGAGAATACAGCAAATAAAAGCCAGAGCTTAAGATCTAAACTCAGAAGCAGTCTGGCTTGATTCTGTGCATAAATCACTGCTTATCAATATAATAGCAACCTTAAAATCCTTCATAATAATACCTGGTACAGTGTAAGCCCTACATAAGTGGCTTTGGAAAAAATGTATATATTCATTCAAGTTTCAACATTTTTTTTCCTTCCAGTCTTGAAATACAATTGACATATAGCAATCTATAAGTTTAAGGTGTATAGCATAATGAATCAACATACAAATTGCCAATGATTACCACAAAAAATTTAGTTAGCTTCCATCATCTCATATAGATATAAGAATTTTTTTCTATAGTTATCATGTTATGCAATATATCCCCAATACTTGACTATCTTATGACAAAAAGTTTGTACCTTTGGACCACTTTCTTGGACGAAGGTGGTTAAAATGCTTTTACTTGTCCTTCTACCCTATTTCTATTGCCCATCACCTTTTTCGTGACCTTTCCCCTATCTTTTCCTTGGCTACATCATTTTTTTCTTTAGTTACCAATGAAGTTGGTTGTCCTGATTTTTGAATCTGTGCTTCAATTTTAGGTAAAATGGTACACAAGGCAATTGTTGATACCTCATCAATAAGTTTTCTCCTACTTTGACTTCTTTCAGCCTCTTAGCTAATTAATGATAATCTATTTCTTTGTCTTTCTTCTTTTCTTCTGCTAAAGTACACCTGGGATTCACTTGGGACATTTTCTCTGGTAGCTGCACTTCACCATTAGCCAGTGTACTTAGTCATTTTTTCTTAATTCATTATCTAGCCATTGCCTGTTATTTTCTAACTACCCTTCCTTAAATACATATTATTGTATATGGAATCAATATTAACCACTTTCAGCAATACTGTATATATGCACATAACATTTTCTCATGTAGACCTGGTTTTTACAAAGTTCTGATTTATATAGTTACTAAAATTTTACCTTATTATGAACAAAATTTACATGTTTGTAATTATTTTTCAAATTTGTTTTATTCTGAAGGAAGAGATGATTTTCACTGGACAAAAACTTGCAACTTGCAATACTATTTGAAAGATGCTTGGGTAAAGAATTCTATAAATATTGTGTTTAATTCTCCCAACCTCTGCAGTTATTATTATTTCTATTTTATGAAAGAAATAACTGGAGACAAATGTCTCCAGACAAACTACTCCTGAAGTTAGCAGGAATTGTCACTACAGCATACTGATAGGTAGAGGCATTATCTAATTATTATCTAGTAAAAGAAGTAATATTTTATTACCTGAAATAAAAGGTAACATAGTATCCGATTGATTCTTTATAACACAACCTAAAATAAAATAAATTTTCAAACCATGTTAAATGAATGTAATCATATGAAGCTTTCAGAATGACAATTGAGCATCTCCTTGGCATTTATAATTAAACATCTATTTCTGGTGTATTTTAGTGATATAAGTCCTCTAAATCCTCTTCTAGCTTTGACTTTTGTAGAATTCTTGGATATTTTGCTTGTTAATATCAATTTTCTATGACTTAAACTCCCAGGAATTTTAGAACTTTCTGTAATATTCACTGCAACTTCTTTGATTTTTTGTTTTAATCAACCAATGCATAGTTTAGGATTTGATTTAAAAAGTTGTGTTACCAGCAATAAGTTTTGATGAGTTAAATAATGTGAACTTTGTGAGGATGCACATTGGTTAATTAAGCAGCTGTTGTTATAAGAAAATATTCTTGCATTTCTGAAACAGAAAGTTATCATATTTCTGTTACTCTAACTCCCTTTTCATTCCATATGTGTGTAAAAGTTTTCATATATGTGCAAAAGTGTAGCACAACTGAAAACTCAAATTTCTTAAACCTTGATGAAATCATCCTAAAGTAATTAGGATTAATTGATAAAGACACAAAATAAGAACAGTGCAATTCTGTAGACATACAGATCATTGGGAGAGGATGAGAGTCTAAAATAAGGTTTGACAACAGCTAGAAGCATAGCAATAATGAATTGGAAGTAATTTCCTACATTACTGAAACTCAGAAATAATTTTTTAATTGCCAGTATATTTGACCCTATAAAATCTTTATATGTAAAAGGGCCAAAAAATAGGAGAAAAATATATTAAGTCTCTGAAATATCACATTAACTACATCTTTATTCTCTAAACAAATTATTAAAATATGTTAATATTTAATAAAAATGAGATGTATTGTGATCGGGAAATCCTTTCCCTCCAAAACATATGGTAAGTGGTCACAAATGGAAAAATTTTAAAGCTTTCAAGTGACAAGGAAATGCAAAGTAAAGCAATGAGCTATAAAAGTGTACTAATTGGGCAAACTTTCAAAACAGATTATATCTACATTTGTGAGGCTTCAAGAAAATTTTACTGTTTTTCACAGCTGGTGATAATTTAAATTGGTCACTCTTTTGTCCTGGAATCCATAATAGTCAATGAAGATGGACTTACTGGTTTAAAAACATTGAGAAATTTGTGCCTTTTCACATATCTTGGGTTACTCTAGTAATTTAAATTTTTAGGAATATTAAGTATTGTTTAGGAATATTGTAATATATTATGTACACATTCATCACATTCCCCTCTCTTTTTTTGCTGATGTTCAGATCCTCATAAACTTCTTCTACTAGTTTCATGAATGAAATGAATTGACTATACACACTTGTTTTATATATAAGTGGAAGGTTTTGGCATTAAGACAATTTTTTGTTGTTGTTCACTATCTATAGGCATTGATTCTTGTCAATAACAAAATTAGCAAAATCAGTCCTGGAGCATTTACACCTTTGGTGAAACTGGAACGACTTTATCTGTCCAAGAATCAGCTGAAGGAATTGCCAGAAAAAATGCCCAAAACTCTTCAGGAGCTGCGTGCCCATGAGAACGAGATCGCCAAATTGCGGAAGTCTGTGTTCAATGGACTGAACCAGATGATTGTGTTAGGTACAGATAGAGTTACAACTCTAACACCGGGATTCGTATTCCACCTTACGAGATTTTGAGTAAGCTTTAGCTACAGGAAGGTACATTAGCGATTATGTAGAACGTACATGTCTTAAACCTGTAGGGGTGGCAGGAGGAGAACCAGGAGACATGGGATTTTGAATTTGTGCCTTACTACATTTTTAATCCTTCTCCTTGGGGATATAAGAATGTAGAGAAAAATCTAGGGCTGAAGCTAGCCTACTGCATGCCCAAGATTCAGAAGGGAACTAAGCAGTACTTCAGAGATATTTGGGGAGACCTTGCCCTGATGGGATTTTGTTCTACTCTGAACATTCTTAAATCATTTCCTTTAAAGAAAAATGTGTGCAAGTGTTCTGCTCTATATGTGGTAAAACACTATAATGTTTTAATTGGCTAGCAAAATGCTAGCGTCAAATTATTTGACAACATTTTAATGTATTTTAGGGAAGCAATAGCTCCATACCACATATTATTTGTAAACACCTGCTTTTGTTGATATCTGGGCAGAGTTATAGATAAGCACCTTAAATGATTTTGTTATTATAATTTTTGCTGCTATGGCTTTTTCATAACAGGTTTGTCTTTGCTCATCTTTGTTGTTTGTTTCAATAAGAGATAGCTTTACTCTGTCTTGCTATCCCTTTGAAGAGCCTATCTTCTAATTTCTCTTTCAATTTTCCACCGTGTTGTTATTGAACTAAATTTGTGTTAAATTCCTTGTTGAAGCAGACACTTCTCTGACTTGCAATGTCCTAAAGTTGTCCCCTAAAAGTTCTGCACTTACTGCATTTGTAGAACTAGGCACCAACCCGCTGAAGAACTCAGGAATTGAAAATGGAGCCTTCCAGGGGATGAAGAAGCTCTCCTACATCCGCATTGCTGACACCAATATAACCGCCATCCCTCAAGGTGAGAGAAGATTCTCCAAAGCCATCTGGAAATCCAAATCCAAATCCAAAGGCACTTAAATTTTTTTTGAAGATGTGTATTGTGACTTGACTGGCCAACTATGTTGCTAGCAAATTCTGTGTCCCCAGAAGTGTTTCTACTAAGCCTGGTTGACCATTCATGCCATCCATGCTCATGACAAAGATGGCTAGTCTCTTTTACCCATGAAGCTTCTTCTAATGAAACTTAAGGCACAATTATTTTATACTATGGAATTGTGATTTCACAAAGAAAAAAGTGCAGTTATTTAAAAAACAGAGTATCTGAGCAGTATTTCATTAAAAAAAATGAAAAGAGATATGTGAAAGTACCTCTGACATGGAACAAATTTTTACTTTGAGTCTCTAATCCCTTTAGTGAATTTCTTTCCATCTTAAGACATTCCACTTATTATTGTCTAAATAAAAGGACCCACAGTGGCCACACTATTACTTAATAGAGGCAGTGGTATGTTGTGAAGGGTGTGGATTTTGGAGTCTGTTTACTTGAGTTCAAAATGAAACTAAATGGCTATAGGGCCTTGGGCAAATTATTCAAAATCTGTGCCTCAATTTATTTATTTGTGAAATGAAAATAATATTAATAGCCACCTCATTGGGTTGTTTTTAAATTAAATAAATGATTAGAGAAATATCTGGAATGTAGATACATAGTAGGTTAATACTATTTTCTGTTATACAATAAAAATGTGTGGTATACTCATGTTGCTTAGGCAAAGTACCAAACACAGGAGACAAGATGGTAAATAGGACATACTTACTATCTGCTTTCAAGGATCTTACTGCCTCCAGCAAAGGCAGATGAACAAGTAGCAATCACTACACAGTCGTGGGAGTGAGCACATTGTGTTAAAAAGCATGGCTCAGGAGAGGGATACTTAATAACATTAAAATTATAATAACTAAATTTTGTTCAACCCTTGTGCCAAAGGCTTTTCATGGGCTCCAAATCCTTTTCATAGAGTCTGTTACATGAATCTCTGTTTATTGTCCTTTGTAGGTGATATTATCACGCCTGTTTTATAAATGAGGAAAATGAGACTTAAAGTGTTTGAAGTAAACACTTCAAGGTCTTGAGGCTCGGAAGTGGCAGAGCTGGGGTTGTGCTGGGCTGACATCTGAGCTCTTGTGTTTGACCATTTCACTCTGCTACTTACCATACTAATTCCTCCCCCTATGCATATGTATGTCTATCTGTTATATGGGTCTACCTTTCTTAGGCTGAGGTTCTTCCTGAGCATCACCAACCTTCAGGGTGGTTTAATTGCCACACATCTTCTGTCGTTGGTAGAAACAGAAAGGTAGTGGAATGGAATAGAGAGATTATAAACTCAGTCTTTTGAGTTAGACCAGCCTGAGAGGACTGACTCAGCCATTTTGTTGCTCTGTGCCTTCAGGCTAATTATTATTAACACCCCTAAAAACCTCAGTTTTGAAACCTAAATGGAAACATTACTGATACCTATCTTCTAGAATATTTGTGAAAATTAATAGATGTAGGAGTTGTAATGCACACACATAGTGTTTGGCCCAGCATAAGCTGTGAATATATTTTATCTTAAAATGGAAAAGAGAAGAAAAAACTAACTATAACATATAGGTTCTTTGGCTAAATGCAACAATGTCAAGAACTCATGATGTTTTTTATAAATTTGCTTTGATCCTATGCAAAGTTTTCTTCCACACTCAAACTTCCTCCTGGAAATAATGTTCCTTTCTGAAAACTGATGTCTCAAAAAGAGAGACATGTAGAAACTAGGTGGTACTAGGTGTGATGATAATTGGTGTTCTAGTGACACTGCATCTCAAAAACATATTTTCCTGGTAATAGGTAAGAATGGATATGCATTTGTTGCTTTGTTACATACTCGTTAGCTGTACATATAGGAGTATTGTAAAAATCCTCATATCTTCTATGGAGACTCAAGTGGTTGAAATCCCTTATTCCAAGAGTGACTGATTTCCTGATATTCATTCATAAGAATAATACAATTGCAATTTCACTTCCTTTTAAAAGTACGCTCTTATTTCATCTGGGAAGATATGTTCCCCATTTTGTAGGTAGAAAACCTATGAAATTTGTAACTTTGAATATCTGTTTCCTCATCTATGAAATGGCATTAATGAAAAATAATTTAAATATTGTAAAAAATTAAATGAGCTAAGCTTGGAAAAGTATCAATCTCTAAGTTTGGCACATTACAGACATTCAGTGAGTAGAATTTCTTTCCTTAGAATCTCCCACATTGGGGGAAGCCGGGATGGCTCAGTGAGTTGAGCGCTCACTTTGCAGCTCCAGGGACCAGGGATGGAGTCCCGGCCATGGCCCGTGTGGACCCATGTGCTGAACTAGGGAGTGCCTCCAGTTCAGTTCTCTCTCTCTCTCTCTGTCAAAAAAAATAAATAAAATAAAATAAAAAGAATCTCCCACACAAAACATACTACCAGAGAGAAACTAATAGTCATGGTCAAATCAAATATAGACTAAAATTGTACATTAAATAGACAATCTTGATATAATTCAGAGAGAGAATTTTAGAACAAGCATAACCTGAAATTTTCCAATTTTGTTCTTCATGGACAAATAACCAACACTATCTGCTAAGCAGATGTTAGTTCTTATGTAACAAATTTGCAGAGGGTTTTTTTTTTGTTTGTTTGTTTGTTTTTGTAGTTGTTGCTGTTCTTATAAGTGAAACAATATGCTGTTTAGAAAGTTGTATAAAAACATAATGCCTCCTCAGATGGCAGGAGGAAATGAAAATAAATTATTTAAACTTTTGTGTTTATATTATTACATTTTTAGAAACCATAGCCATTCAAGAAGCACTATTCAGAGAATTAGTAGAGCCTTTGGACCTAAAATTATTTCCCTCGGTGCTTTGCATATGGGAGATCACATAATGAGAGGAGGCCTCTGCACTCTTTTCCTATAAAGGACTAGAGCTGATTTTAAAAGTCCAAGTAGCTTTATTGCTCTTTCTATGCACTCCTATTGCTGAGGCATTTGATGTTTTCATGGAAAAGTTGATTAAGACTAAGGCTGGTACAGTACATCATTGTTAGTTATTAGTGGTGCTCATTCATGAAATACCTGGTTAAGTTTGTATATAGGTTTAACTTATACATAATTTCTTCATGATAGTTCAAATACTTACCTCTTCATTTTAAAGTTGTTATCTTTTACCAATGGCAGTATTAGCTCATAAGCAAAGGTTTTAGAAACAAATGAGATTCAGGGTTTCACCTAAGTTCTGTGATCGTATCCTAACAATTCCTAACAAACAAAATCTACGACATGATAAACTCAGTCCATGTTTTTGTAAAAATCAATCTAGAAGAAAACTAGAAAGGGCTCATACTACTTCTAAAAACACATATTATTATAAAAGAGATGAAGGAAAATGATGAAAAGCAAAACTGATGAAAAATATGAAAAGCAAATCCTTTGAAACTGTCCTTTAAAAATTCAGTGGCATATGTCCTCATTATGTATTTCCATGTTCTGTGATTATGTTTGTCTGATAATTTAACATTCTGAATTTCCATATTTCAGGTCTTCCTCCTTCCCTTACTGAATTACATCTTGATGGCAACAAAATCACCAAAGTTGATGCAGCTAGCTTGAAAGGACTGAACAATTTGGCTAAGTAATAATACTTTTGCACAATATTCTATCAGTAGAATGGCTAGGCATATTAGTGGCTATATGCTGAGAAGTAGAAACATGATTGATTTAGACTTTGCTACATTTTTTGTTGTTGTTTATAACAACCTCAAATGTTAACTTGCCCAATATTTTATTTAAAAAAATCTAACAAAATACTAAAGATACTAACAAAATAGTATCTCTATTGTAACAAACAAAATCAACTTATTTTATGAGTATCATATTATATTGTTTTTAGATTAATTACACTCTATTTCATTTAAAGTGATTAAATCAGTATGTTCATTGAATATGTTCTTAGATACAAACTGAAGGTGAAGTAAATTATAACAGTGTCCAGATTTTGAAAATGCCTTAAATGAAAGCCATCAGGATATAGAATAATATTGGACATTCTACACCACACTATAGAGTTGGAATGGTTATGATGAGGTTTGCTAATTCCTGTTCTTTTAAGAGTTTAAAACATTTCTGGACACTTAATGTAGTCTAAAAAAAAAAAAATTCTGGCCATTCTTAACTTTACCCCCCTTGTAGATGATCATTGTTGCCTGTCTTGCTTTCTAACCTAACTTAAGTCTTCCTATATTTGCAATATGGTTAAGAAATAAAAAGAGAAGCATACTGGCAAATTCTTCCAACTGCCTTGATCCACATGTATTTCCTGAATATTCTTACATAGAAGCACAGTGTTATGCCAATTTGTCTCACTCTTCTTTTTGTGTATAAATTGTATGGTAGATAAATATAAAGTATTGCATTTATCTTTGAGAAATATTTATGACCAGGTGGATCCATAATGCATCATTTTCAAAGACCCAGTGGATAGTGACAGCTGAAGATGGGTATATATGTGTGACTATAGTTACAATGTATCATTCTGGTGTAAAATAAAAAGAAATCCTTAAAGTTATTTTAATTACAGCTTCTAATATAGAACATTATTTTAGAAATAATATTACACATCACCCAAATGTCTGTTTTGGTAAGTTCCTTCAAGATGCAGAAAAATGTAGAATGATAAGTTGCATTGCTTATTCTATAGAACTATCTTTAGGACAGTTATGATTATTGGATTATTAATAGGAGTAGTCAGGATTAACAATAGTCTAAGATTCTAAGTATGGTAAATCATACATAATATTTGTGCCTTTTTAGAAAAAGAGTTTATTCTATATTTAAAATGGTTTGGGTATATTTAGATTCTGCACTTAATATTAACATCATATGTTTTGTATCAAATAGAAGCATAAAGAGCTAATAAACTTTGAAGAGATCAATAGAAGTGAGGATTTCTGTTTAAATTGATGTGAATTCCATTTATGAAATTAGAGCAGATTGCCTCATTGGTCAAGCAAACATTCTTAACTCTTGAATTTATTAAACACATTTATTTTTGTAATGAAGTCCAAAAAATCTGTCAATCAAACCATCAAATCTTGTGTTGTTTGGAATGTGAAAAGTATTTTAGTCTGAAAACTAAAACTCTGAAAAGAAGAAAAAAAGAAGTCACTGATCTCAGAACGATGGTGTAGGGCAAACATTCCAATTAGTAATTAGGAACAAGTGGGGAGAAAATAGTATATATCCCTCTGAAAAAATACAAAATGGTTTTCAGGCAAAATTCCTTTTTATTATTAAATGTATATCATCATCTTCCTTACCAAGTGAAATAGTCTTTGATGGAAAGAATCATGTTTTTTTATTGAGCCATATGTCACTTTCTCTTCTCGCAAGCCTAAGATAATATCTTAAATATGGAGATTCTCAAAAAATATTTGATTATTGACTATATAAATCAATCATTGAAAAATTGAAATGCCCTTGAATAAATTATTAAGAATATTATATTCTAAGCAATGTGTTAACCCAAATTGGACATGGGACTTGGAGTGCTGTGAGGAATAGGAGACATAATTCTAAAATAAAATAGAAAAAGAGAGAGAGAGGGGCCAGAAACAAGAGACAAATACCTAAGATTGAGGGAGACAACAATATTCTGAGCCCAAGATTCTAGGTTAAGAATCAATAGCTGACATCAACCAATGGTGCTACTAGTAGCCCAAAATCAATACACTTTAATTTCAATTATTTCAAATATCAAGTCATGATTAAAATTGGGAGATGATTATGTAATCCAGCATCTAAATCCCAGAAGGGTTCAAAGATCAGAATATACTGAAGGTAAACAGAAACCACCCCATAAAAAGTGCCAAAGTTTCTTTCACTGTATTAGAAAAAAAACAGTAGATTCTTCCGTGCCCTCTCCTTGGAGATTTCCGGCATTCTTGCAATAGCTTGTGGCTTCATCCCCGATGGTTGTTCTCTGCCCTTTTATATTAAGAGCACCCTAGTTTTGACAGACTCATCCGTAGAACATTGATTATACCATTGTCTCTAAGTCAACATCTTCAGATTTGTGAATCCCATTTAGTATGTATGAGGGGCTGTCATAGCTGCAGAACTTTCACTTGTTATACATTTAGTTTAAAAACAACAATAACAACAACAAAAACCAACCCAGAACCTTTAGAGGCATTATCTGAGAAATGTCAAAGGGACCAAGAAACAGAGATTTAGGTTAGACTAGGGTCAGATGCTGGGAATGTTGGCAACAGGCAAATTCTTCCAGTAATAGATGGTTGTTGATGAACTCTTTCAAATTAATGCAAAATGCTTATTATGTCAATCTTTCTGGAAGGTAGCTTTATTTACTCATAACTTCGTATCTCTTATTTCCAACAAAATGTTTTTAATTAAAATATTAACTATATTTTTATTAAAATAATTTATATATTTTCTTTTATTAAATATATTGGCTTGATATTGGTTAGTAAAATTATATAGATTTTAAGTGTACAATTGTATAGTACATTGTCTATGTGTTGCATTGTGTACTCACTACCCAGAGTCAGTTCTCCTTCTATCACCATATATTTAAAGTCCCCTCCCTAGCCACTACCTTTCCCCTTACAAGCCAGGAAGGAGTGCAATCAAATATTCAAACTATTGAAAAAGAGAAATTACCAGCCAAGAATATTTTATCCAGCAAAATTATCCTTTAGACATGAAAGAGGAATAAAGACCTGAGGGAATTCTCTAGCACAAGGCCTGAATTACAGAAAATGCTGAAGGAGGCTATTCAACCTGAAACAAAAAGTCAGAATAAATAGAGATAATTTATGACAACAAAAATATGAAAGGGGAGGAAACAAAGGTTTGCATTTCCAAGCTGGAATGGAAGTAAGAAGCGTACTTAAGAGTAGGGGCTACTGTATACATGAAACTTTCCAACAAATAAATTTATGTAATAAGTACACAATTTCTTGATTTCCAAAGTAAGTGACAAGTATTCCTTTCATTTTCTCCCCAGTGAACTCATTACATTCATTTTACAAAGAAATGAATTCAACAGCTATTCATTGTTCATATTGAGCTCTGTGTTAGGACTAGAAAAAGAGTCACTTCTCCAGTAAAGACACACAAGTATACAGTCCCTTGAGTTTTACAAGAGGGTTGGCAACAGGACACTACCTGAGCATTTCCTAGGGGTACTTATCCAGGCTGGTACTGTCAGAGGAGTTTTAAAGAAGGTAACGCTAAGCTGAAATTTTAAGAACAAATGGGCTTTGTCCAAGCCCAGAACGTTTTGAAAAAGCTCTCTAAACAGAAATGCAAACATAAGAACTGCCCTGTTCTATTGACCTGATTAATCACACATAGCCTATAAGAAGGCATTCCTGTGTGGTGTATTTATTCATTTCTGTCTTCGTTCACAGATTGGGACTGGGTTTCAATAGCATCTCTGCTGTTGACAATGGCACTCTGGCCAACACTCCTCATCTGAGGGAACTTCACTTGGACAACAACAAGCTTACCAAAGTGCCCGGTGGGCTTGCAGAGCATAAGTACATCCAGGTAATGCAAGGGCACTATTCTAAGTAATATCTAAGGAACACACCCTCACTACCGGGATATTAGGAGGCAGGAAGCTCTGCTTACATTTTTCTGTGGAGAGATATTTTTAATGGTTCTATATAAACAGTCACTCTGATTTTGTAAACAATATAGGTTTAAATCATACTTAAAAAAAAATGTATGGGTATTGTCTTGAATTTTCTGTATAGTGATTACTTCCAGAATGCAATACTTTTTATGAAGCAGGGTAGTTTCCAATATACTGGTTAGAAAAGATAATATAATGTGTGATGTATAGACAAGAAATAAAATAGTAGTTTCAACTTTAGGATTCAACAGCTGTCATAAAATTCAGAAGGGAATGTTTATCTAGCAGGCTGATTGAATTAACTTTAGATAAATGAACAAGTTTAGTATATTTAGAAGGATAAGGAATTGTGCTTCATAGGTCTGTAATTTTGTAAGTCTATAAATGTCAGGCATGCTTATTAGTTTCAATCAAGTTTGTCCAACCCATGGCCCACAGGCCACATGCAGGCCAGGATGGCTTTGAATGTGGCCCAACGCAAATTTGTAAACTTTCTTAAAACACTGAGATTGTTTTGTAACTTTTTTTTTTTTTAGCTCATCAGCTATTATTAGTATGAGTGTATTTTATGTGCAGCCCAAGACAATTCTTATTCTAATGTAGCCCAGGAAAGCTAAAAGATTGGATGCCTTTGGTTTAAATAGTGATAACAATTTCAGATATAACCAAAAAAAGACTTGCATTGTTACTTTGAGAAGCTAAAATACACAAGTTATTCAAATTATATATTTTTTAAAAATTCAATAAAGTGACCATCTATAGATTTTACATATTTGCTTATTTTATCAAATTTTTAAAGATCATATTTAAATTGTTTCTTTCAGAAATTTACATGGGTTCTCAGTTCAATCTTAGTGATTCAGAAATACTACCTTGGTATTGACACTCATATAGATAAAACCGTCTTATAAAATTGCCCTTTTGGCAACCTAGTATCCCAACTTTCTTGTTTGCTGTTCAAAATAGGTTTATCTTTCCTCTAACAGTATCAATAGATTACTGATTTTTTTATTGTGTGACACAAACTCCAAATTAAATTAATATATCACAATTTAGGTAGATTTTAAGAAAGTATCTGAATTATAACTATGAAGATGAAATTTTAGGGTATTGTATTTTATGCTGATTTTTTTCAGTGGATTTTTGGTGATGGTAAAGTACTGAGTAAGCAGCCATTGAAGCCACTAGTAAAACCAGGACACTAGAAAGATTAAATAAGAATAGCTATGTTGTTACAATACATGTTTTAGTTAGTGATGGGTTTTGGTTGTTTATTTTTATTTTTTGTTTTTAGATCTGAGAATAATAATTTTTACCTTCTTGATTGTTGTTTTTCTTTTTTTTTCTTTTCTTTTCCTTTATTATTTATTTATTTATCGATGAGCGTGCAAGAGAGAGAGATACAGAGACACAGAGAGAACTGAACTGGGGGAACTCCCCAGTTCAGCACATGGGTCCACACGGGCCGAGGCCGGGATTTGATCCTCGGTCCCCGGAGCTGCAAAGTGAGCGCTTAACCCACTGAGCCATCCCAGCTTCCCCTGATTGTTGTTTTTCAAATGTTAGTCTGGACACATCATTGAGCTCATAAAATCAGTTAAAAAATTCCTTTATGAAATGGGGTAGGATGGGATAGAATAAGTTGAATATCAAATAAAACATCAATATAATGGTAAGTATTTAAAAATTTGTTTCACCAACTGATTCTAAAATTTATATGGAGAGGCAAAAAATATAAGATAGCTATCACAATATTGGAGGACAGGAACAAA
This sequence comes from Craseonycteris thonglongyai, assembly GCA_004027555.1. Lineage (NCBI taxonomy): Eukaryota > Metazoa > Chordata > Mammalia > Chiroptera > Craseonycteridae > Craseonycteris > Craseonycteris thonglongyai. Next base: position 5,768 of record PVKE010004605.1, on the reverse strand, counting down.
GTTAGAGAGCTGATACTACCTCACTTCAAGACTTATTATAAAGCTACAATAATCATGACATAAGGTATTGGTGAAAGAACAGACAAACAGATCAATGGAACTAGATTACGAGCCAGAAATAGACCTCCATAAACACAGTCAACTGATATTTAACAGAAGAGCAAATGCAATACAATAGAGCAGAGTGCTAGAATAACTGGATATCTACATGCAGAAAAATGAATCAAAACACACACTTACATGCTTTAGAAATTAACTTGAAATGGATCACAGGCATACATGTAAAATGCAAACCTATAAAACTCCTAGAAGATAACACAGAAGAAAACACAGATGATCTTCATTATAGAGATGACTTCAGACACAACACTAAAGGCATGACTCATGAAAGAAATAATTGGTAAATGGGACTTCATTAAAAAAAAAACAAAAAAACCCACAAACTTCTGCTCTGTGAAAGACACTTTCCAGATAATAAGAACACAAGCTACTGACTGGGAGAAAATATTTCCAAAAGACACATCTGATAAAGAACTGTTATCCGAAATATACTAAGAACTCTTCAAATTCAACAATAAGAGACCAAACAACCCAATTAAAAATAAGCCAAAGAGCTTATCAGACACCTCTCCAAAGAAGACAGGTGACACATAGGCATATGAAAAGATTGTCTACATCAGATGCCACTTAAAAATTGCAAATTAAAATAACAACAAGAATCCCACAACATACCCATTAGAATGACTAAAATCTAGAACACTGACAATACCAAATGCTGGTGAGGAGGTGGAGCAACTGAAACTCCCATCCATTGCTGGTGGGAATTCACAATGCTACAGCCACTTTGGGAGAGAGTTTGGCAGTCCCTTACAAAATTAAACATACTCTTACCATGTAAATCAGATATCAAGCTCCTTGGTGTTGAAAACTCTATGTCCACACAATCACCTGCACACAGGTATTAATAGCAGCTTTATTGGTAATTACCAAAACTTGAAAGAAACCAAAACGGTCTTCAGTAGGTTGAATGGATAGATAAACTGTATGGGGAAGCTGGGATGGCTCCGTGGGTTAAATGCTCACTTTGCAGCTCCAGAGACCGAGGATCGAATCCCGGGCCCGGCCCATGCGGACCCATATGCTGAACTGGGGAGTGCCCCCAGTTCAGTTCTCTCTCTGTCTCTGTTTCTGTATCTCTCTCTCTCTCTCTCTCTCTCTCTCTCTCTCTCTCTCTCTCTCTCTCTGTCAAAAAAATAAAATAAAATAAAATGATAAAGTTTTAAACAAAACAAAACAAAACAAAACTGTAGTATATCCAGACAAGGAATATTATTCAGCACTAAAGAGTAACAAATTATCAAGCAATGAAGAGGCAAGGAGGAACTTAAAATGCATATTACTAAGTGAAGGAAGCCAACTGAAAAAGGCTACGTACTGTGTGATTCCAACTATATGACATTCTGGAAAACACAAACCTACAGAGACAATAAAAAGATCAGTGGTTGCCAGAAGTATTGAGGGTAGATACGAACAGGCAGAGCACAGAGGAATTTTAGGTCAGAGAAAATACTCTGTGTGGTACTGAAAAGATGGGTACATGTTATACGTTTGTCCAAATCCAGAGAACACACAACATCACAAGTGATCCTAATGTAAACTATAGATTCTGAGTGATTATAATGCATCAGTGTACGTTCACCAATTGTGACAAATGTACCACACTGTGGGGCACATTGATAATGAGGGAGGTTATGCAGAGGGTATATGAGAAATCTTTGTGCCTTCTTGTCAGTTTAGCTGTGCACCTTAAACTTCTATGTAAAAATTAAGTGTTAAAAATGTGTTTCATATGCACAGATTTATACTCATATATAATAATCTCAATATATAATGTATTTCTCATTGTGGATCACAGAGGAAAAAATATATAAAGCTTTCTATTTTGAAGTTATGATTGAATATCAGCAAATCCAATGCACATTCATACTGGGCCCAAGATTTGGAAGGGCTTCACTCTTGATTGTCCCTATCTAATTGTATATTCATGTACTCATTTTACCTTCCTTTGTACAGATAACTAGGGATTTCACCTAGTCTATTTCCTTATGCAGCTCAGTGATTTTTAGCAAAATTATTTAGTTGTTCAACATCACCATCACCCAGTTTTAGAACATATATATTACCCTCAAAATATCCCTCTTAGAGATTTCTCAATCTTTTCAGCAGCTACAGGGAATCATTAATCTTCTTTCTGTCCCTATGAATTTGACCTTTCTGGATGCTTGCATACCTGTGTGGCTTTTGTGCCTGGCTTCTTTCACTTAAAAATTATTTTAGGTCCCGTACGTGAAAGCATGTATCAGAAGTCCATGCACATTTTTTGGTAAATTGAATTTTGTTGAAAATGTTGTATACCACATTTTGGTTGCTAGTACTACACCTTTTGATTACTATAGCTTTTGGTTACGTTTTAAAATTGAAAATGGAATCTCTCTAATTTGGTTGTTATTTTTCAAAATTGTTCAGCTATTATTGTTTCTTTGCATTTTGATATAATTTTAGAATCAGTTAAAATATCCTGCTAGGACTTTGATAGGGATTGTGTTAAACCTATAGATCATTTAGGGGAAAATTTTCATCTTAATAATATTGAGTTTATCAATAAACAAACATATAATATTTATATATTTTAAGTTATCACAGCAGGGAGTTATCATTTTTAGGGTAGAAGTGTTACAATTATTTCATCAAGTCTGTATCTAAAATTTTTCAGTATTGATGCTGTTGTGAATGAAGTGTTCCCTTAATTTAATTTTTGAATTGTTTATTGTTATTATATAGAAATTGAATTGATTTTTGTACATCAATCTTTTATCTTACTACTGTGCTAAAGTTGTTGTTTAGTTGCAATTAGTTTCAGTGCATTCTTTTGGATATTCTACATTTAGGATCATGTCATTTGTGAATAAAGACTATTATATTCTTATATCTAAGTTTTTAAAACTTCTTTCTTATATCTCTGCCTTGTTTTCTATTTTGAGAGGGGTTAAACAATCAATCTTTTACCATTCAGCACGGTTAGCTATAGGTCTTTTATAGATGCTCTTTGTTTTTTTAAAGATTTATTTTTATTATTTGACAGAGAGAGGCCACGAGAAGGGGGAGGGCCCAGAGCAGTCTCCATAGTCGTAAGCTCTCAGTTTTGAAATAGTTTCATTCCACATAGGTGGATGTGGGGCTGTGCAGGGTGGAATCATGCTGAGGGCTTCCTGCATGGGAAGCACACTTCTGTGAACCGGGAGCCTCCCACCTGGGAGGCAAGCCCTAGTTCAGCATATGGGTCTGCAAGGCCAGGGCTGTGACTGGGACTTGATCCTGGACCCTATGGATGCAAAGCAGGAACTTAACCTGCTGAGCCATCCCAGCATCCCCTGTGGATGCTCTTTGTCAAATTGAGAAGGTTCCCTTCTATTCCCAGTTTATCGACAATGTTTATCATGAATGTGTGTTGGATCTTTCACATTCCTTTTCTGTATCTATTGAGGTGTTTTATACTTTATTCTTTGAATACAGTGTATTAAATTTAGTCATTTTTTAGTTAAACCATTTTTCTATCTCTGAGGTAAATCGTGTTTAGTCTTGGTCATGTTTTGTAATCTTTTTACATGTAGTGAGATGCAGTTTTCTAATATATTATTTGTTTTTGTCTATCTTATGAGATATTTAATTGAAGTTTGTTTATAATGATTTTTTTCCTACTTTAATATTAGAAAATATTAACCTCATAGAATAAGTTGGGAATCTAATTTCCTTTTTACATAGACTAATATTTGCTTTCTGTCTTGATAGTTTCCTCTCTCACCTTCAATATTAGCCATAAACTCTCACTAAACATTCCTCCCTTTCTTGCTAATCACTGTTTGAAAATAGAGAATGGTAAATGACAATAGGACATTTTCAGAGTTTGAGCATCATACAAGAAAAATACTCACAGGTATTATTTTGATTTTATTACTCCTCATTTGCTGTTTCTATATGACATCTAATTTTCTCCTTCTAAACCCTTTTTTAAACGAGACCCCTTCAACCAATGAATGAGTGTGAGGGTTCTGGTAGGTGTGACAATATTTCAAGTAAATTATTTAAGGGTACATCTCATAAATTTTAAATTATAATTGTCACCTTAGCACTATAGTTTAGCCTTTGTTGTATGGCTGTATGATCATGTCATTTATTGCTCTTCAGAATTCAGATCTACATAATGGAAGTTAAAAAACAACTTTCTAGAGTGTTTTTTGTAAGTCTGATATTTACTTTCCCTAAGGAAATCTATGAACAAATTACCATTTTCTTAACTATAATCATAAAATAGGTTTCAGAAAGAAATTCTAATAAACTATAACATTATATTCATAGAGTAGGATTTGTAATAATGAATCTTTGTTAAAGCTTTCTAAATCTGCTTATTCTAAGCATTATGACATTTAAGTATTTCTTAGAATTTGTGATCTATTATTTTCATTCTAAAGCTGTATACCCTCTTTTTCTTCACTATATATTACTTCCTTATTTTATATAATTTCATTAAAAGGTCTACCATTTATCTTTTCCCTGAAAATGTAATATTCCACATAGACACAATTTAGGGAAAAACTATGAATTCATTCATATGTTAATTCAACATATGTCTATTGCACATCTACTCTGTTCTCGTAGACACTGGCTGTATAGTCATGTACAAAACAGAATAGGTCACTCTCCTCATTAAGCTTTTATTTTAGAGGAAGAAAAAAAGAATCATAAAGAAGTGTAATTGCAATAGATAATGGCAGGATGGAATGATCAGGGCAGACTTCTGTGATAAGGAGGAATTAATTATATGAGGCAACATGCCTGGCAGACATCCAGAGAAGATTATTCTAATGAAAGAAACTGTGTGCCAACTTAAGGAGGGACCATGATTTATATATTAGAGGAGGAACAAGTAGACCAGAGTGGTTAGGTGAAACAGTGAGGGGACAGGAGATCAGAACAGAAGGATGTCAGATCATATAGGGCTTGGAGATCAATGTGAGAACTTTGGATTTTATTTTGTACAACATGTGAAGCCCATGGAGTGTTAAGGCAAAGAAGGTATCCCTTGTTTTACTTTTTTAAATACTTGCTTTATGAACTAAGAAAAGAAGAAAAAAAGAAAGAAGGAAAGAAAGAGAGAGAGAGGAAAGGAGGGAGGGAAGTAGGGAAGGAGGGAGGGAATTAGGGAAGGAGGAAGAAAAGGAGAAGGAAGGAAGGGAAGAAGGAAAGAAAGAAGGAAAACAGATCATAGGAAGTCAAAGTAGAATCAGGAAAAACAATCAGTGCAACTTTAATAATTCAGAAGAAGAAAAAACAGCCATAGAAAGAATTTGGGAGTAGACATGGGAAGGAAAATTGGATTATATGTACTTGTTGAAGGATGAACAGGCAGAATTTGTTGATGGTTGGCAGAGAGTGTAAGAGAGAAAAAGGGTCCATGCTAATGGACAATGTTTTCAGCTTTCCCATCTGAAAAGATTGAGATGCCATATATGGAGATGAGGAGACTAACGAAGGGAAAATTGAGTTTAGAAAAGAAGAGAAATAAAAAGTTTGGTTTAAGAGACATATTAAGGGATTTAAACTGAGGGATGAAAATATTGAAAAAGAATAAAGTATTTGCATGAGGGTCCCAATATATGCAGAGAAAAATCCTCATCCTCCATTATTTCATGTTGCAGGTTGTCTTCCTT